>JZKD02S0241479.1:738368-753378 GCA_000966675.3 Picea glauca | reverse complement strand
TTCCTTTGAGTACTTCTACATAACTCTTTCTATTTTCTTCATTCTTCTTTTCTAGCAACGTAGAGTGCTTCTCTTCATTCTCTACAACTTATGTGGATGTTTCTGTCTCTTCAACGTTCTTGTTGAGATTGACGATTTTGACTCTTAGTGTGACTTCTTATTCAATTTTCTCAACCTCTTCTTCTTTCTTCATTATCTGAGACTTCATGAACTCTTATGTTCTCTTTTCTTCTTCAAGTTGGATTTTCAATGTAATTATTTCTTCTTTCATTCTTTTCTCTTCTTGACCAAACTCTTCCTCAAGTTGGTTTAAGTCATTGGTTCTTTCCTTGAGATGATCCAACAATATATTTTCTCTCTTTTCTTCTTCTTTCTTTTGTCCTTCTATGTTGGCTTCTAAACATTTCTTTTGATATTCTAGAGTTTCTTCAATTCTTCTGGCCTCTTCTAGTTGAGCTCTTAAATTCTTGATGACCTTTTGATATTTTTCAGAACCTTGAACACTCTCCTTTTACTTCATCAGTTCTTTCTTGGATGACTTGTTTTCTTCTCTTTCTTTATTTAGCTATTCAATTGCACTGATCAATTTTTCTCTATAATCAACTTCTTATTATTCATACTCTTCCTCTTCTGAATCTGTCTGACATGATGAGAATCTTTCTTCTTGTTCTGTATCTACATCTTCTTTGGCATTTTCTCAATCTACGATGGGTGAAGAATATATGTCATGTAAATTATCCCAAATTTCTTTGGCTGATGAAAATTTACCAACCTTTTCTCTTACCGGATTAGGTAATCCTTCCTAGATGAAATCCATTACTATTTTTTTATTCCTCTTCAATTCCTTCTTGGCTGCAGTCTTTGCCATTTTTGAACTATCATATCCTGTAAAAACTGATAGCCAAATATAATGTCCCTGTGCATGTAAATATACTTTCGTCCTTATGCTCCACATATCATACTTAAAACCATTCTGACCATTAAACATTGGTACTCCATTCTTAGAATAATCCATGATCTCCTTCCAGTGGTTAAACCGTTCCTTGAAGGAACCAACTCTGATACCAATTGTTGGATTACTGAGAGGGGGGATGAATCGGCAATAGAGCATTTTAATAATTTTTCACCATAAAATGCAAGTGTTATATCAATGTAGCATTATCATCCAATAGTTTCAGAGTAAATAAACAATGAACAATTGAGAAATCACACACATACATAGTACACTAGTGTTTTATGTGGAAATCCAAAGCAGAAGAAAACCAGATAATGCTTTTTATTATATGTATTTAAGAATTAGATTCATTGGAAGCACCAACTTCCTTTTTTTTTCAGTTGCAACTGGAAGGAGGCTCCAACCCCCTACTTTACCATGATACAACCTGAAGGAAGCGCCAACTCCTCAATTCTATGGCTACAACCAGAAGGAGGCTACAACCCCCTATGTTCTCTGGATACAACTAGAAGGTGGATACAACCACCTGTACTTTCCCCGACCAACCACCCTGACGTAGAAGTAGAATGATGGAACCATTGTCACACTATCACTGTAAGATATATTGTTGTAAACCTGTACCAATCAACCTGCACCAAACAACTTGTACCAATAACCTGAACCATGCATCAACCTGTACCATAAACAGGTGCATCAACCATGTACCAACCTATACCAAACAACCTGTATTCAAACTGTACCATAAACAAGTGCATTAACCATGCACCAACCTATACCTCAACCTGTACCATGAACAAGTGCATCAACCATGCACCAAACCTGTACAAATAACATGTCTCAACAACCTGTCCAAACAACCTATCACAACAACCCATATCGTAAATCTTATCAACCAAATCAGATCTACTCACCAAGATCAATCACCAAGAAAACTCTCAAATATGTGCATCAACCAAGCATAACACACCAACTCATAATCATCACCAAGATCAATATATGCTTCTAATAATATACCAATACAAGTATGCTACATCATCCATAAACCATGTGTCAGCAACAATAATAAAAAGTGCCTCCAACCATGTACCAAGTATGTACCAATCATTTATCAACTACTCATCAACTATGACTCATCAATATGTACCGACATCATCAACTATACACGTCATGTATGTGCCAACCCATCAATTACTTGTCTCAACCATGTACCCAACATGTACCTCAAACATAATCCCTCATCAATTTCATCATCCAAATGTGATTTGTAACTCTGTAATATACCTGGTGTATATGATCACATACCTGCAAACCTTCCTTAAATTTAACAACAAGAGACTAGCATTTTCATCAAACTTTTCTTTAGTCTCACATGATTAGTTTTGGATTAGTCAACAACCCTAACTTGAAATAATCATAACTATGTAATTGTAATGAATAAATATCTTAAAATAGTACACAATGTTTTTCAATGTGTTTAATGCAATTCCTCCAGGTTTCACTACTTGGAACCTCTCAGAAAAGGAGTTATATAAAAAATGACATACCTTGTTGAATTATGGATTATTCTAGAGAGCGAACTTGTAGAGCATGCCCCGCACATAATATTTTTTGTATGGATCTAAAAATTTTACACAGAATAATACATAATGTAATATAACCAAAAATTTTGGTCTGACTTAATCTGGATATTTTATGAAGAAGTTATGACATTTTTACCTGAAACACCTGTTTTAGACTAGTTTCAGGACTAGCCACAAACCCTATTTTCCATGGAGTGTAACTCCAAAACTACAACGACCCACAAGATGAAATTTGTACCAAAAATACTTGGATATGTTTTCTCAATTTCCTATCAATTTGATGGTCTAAATCATTCTAGAAAAAAATTTATTACGAAAATGGTGAGATGACCTGTACATAACATACCTTAGAAAACATTATCAAAAGAATTTATCCCCGCTTGAATTTTGACCTTATTTATTTCACCTTCTCTCTGAAATTCGTCTTAGATATCCTTTCGTTACCTTGGTCACCTGTAGATATTCAATATTCTCAAATGTGATTTAAAATGAGAGAGAATTTCCTCTTATTTATACTTTCATGTAGATTCCTCAAGGGTTACCTTTTAACCATCTTAACCCACTTTCCTTATTTTAGGGTTAACCAACTTCTAACCACTTGTCCAATTAGTAATTTATCCATTAAATTTATTATTTAAATAATTTATTTTGTATCCACTTTGACTTATAGTACACTCATCACTTCACTTTACCTTAATGGGTTACCTTCTAACCATCTTAAACCACTTTTCTTATTTTAGAGCTAACCCACTTCTAACCACTTGTCAACTTAGTAATTTCTCCATTAATTTTATTATTTAAATAATTTATTTTGTATTTACTTTGAATTGTAGTACACTAATCATTTAAATTTATTATTTACCTTCTAAAAATCTCTTAAACCACTTTGACTACTTTGACCTTTTGGGGCTTCTTGATGACTCATGAGAGTTCTCCAAATTCGTAAGGCCATAACTCTTAAACCGTGAGGATTTATGTGACATTCCACATACCACCAGAAATGGAATGACATGTGCCATCCATATAGAATAGTATTACCTACAAATATATCAAAACTCATACCATTATACATCAAGCAAACTTGGGTCCATTACCCAAACCTGGGTTCTCCAACTTCACATGGCCATAACTCTCTAACCGTGAGGAGTTATGTGATGTTCCACATACCAATGGAAATGGAATTAAATGTACTACCCATATAGAATAGTATTAACTTAAAATATATTAAAACTCATACCATTATTCATCAAACAAACTTGGGTCCATTATCCAAACCTTTGTGCTACCGGACCTTCTCCAAGGGTTGACATCAATCACTAAGGGTTGACATCAATCTAAAATATCACTCTCCAATGGTTGAAATCAATCACTAATGGTTGACATCAATCTAAAATATCACTCTCCAATGGTTGACATCAATGACAACCAACAATACATACCAATTTTCCATCAACCTAAGCCAACTATCTGACATATATAGCAACTGGATTTCACTCCCTAACTAAAAGCTTTATGTTTTTTTAGCAACTTTGGAAAGTTATTCTCACAATTCTATTCCAAAGCTCTGCACCTAAGCTAAGATGGGTTTTAAGAGACCTAGAAAATATGCTAGATAAATTTTAATTAGCACTTTATCTTAGGATGTTGTTACTCAAAGGAGTGGTCGTGAAACTGATGGAATTTCGACTCGACTCTTTAAACCATGCAAGAGGAAAATTAAATGCAATAATTTCAAATTCGATGAAAAATAGCTATGGGAAGGAGCAAGAGGTTTTAAGAAAAGAAATAATTTCTTGATAGATTACTATGTGTGAACTATTAATGACAAAAAGTATGAGCTAACTATCTAGATAAATGGAAGAAAAATGACCCAAATTTTAAAAATACCATGCAAATGTCATAGTTCACTTAGTACACCTATACAACATTGAATCAAATGTCATCATTTCTAACATAGTAAACTTTTATAATTATAGAGACCACCATACACATCTTAAATACTCATAAGGATCATAGGGGCTTCACCTTGTGGATGACCAAGAATCATTTAAGATAAATGGGAAATGGGTACTCAAAGCAAGATACATAGGGACATATACCTTTAAGTGCATATCCTCAAAATAAATCACCATCCTCATATCATATTTGAACAATTCAGTGGTGAAGGAAAAATGGATGTGGTGGGGTCAAATAGCAACATGATCAACAATGGAAGTGATATCACCAGAAATCATAATAACATGGAATGTCATAGGATCCTTTTAGGGGTCCTAAAGAGGCATAGATGGAACTTGCGTATTCTTTAATTGTTTCCTTTATCAATAATAGTTGGTACAAGAGTGGGTACCTCTACATATTTGGTAAGTTGGTTTCAAATTAGTATAATCAAATCAAAGGGTGCAATTTTAGGGGCTCTTAGGATAACAATATCCAAGTGTGGGTTTCCCCATCTATCTTTACCAATGAAATATGGAGAAATATTAGGGTTCTAGCCATAATTAGTGGGAAAAACAATAAGGTTTATCTCAGATATGCTCAAGTGATGCTACAAATAAGGTGAAAATGGAAATATAGTTTGTTGGATATTTGGGTCACCCAAGTGCAAATGGCCTATTTGGTATAATTTGGAAAATTAATCTAATTCTGCATTAACATGAAAATAAACCATTATTATTTTCCTTCTCCCACCCCTTCATACATCTATGGCCCTTTTTCATATCCCCTTTTGGGTTTATGGGAGCCACAACTCCATAAACTCATCTAACAAACCAAATATAAATGCAAATGCAATTTACAATTAGCCTTATAGACCCAACATATTCAAGCAATCATAAACTGACTGGATTATGATTGAAGAAAAATAGTGCATCTATCTAATGCATTGATTTACGATCCTTTTATAGTTGGTTATAGTAAGAGTGAAAAAGTGAGGGAATACATGTTGGCTAGAAAATGAGGCAAATTGTGTTTGCAAAAGTGCTAGTAAAGGCCCAATTCTATGTAAGTGATTAATAGTAAGCATGTGAAATTAGGCATGACTCTTAAAATGTTTTTCATTGTAAAACACTCTTAAAATGTTTTTTTATTGTAAAGAACAACTATAAATAATATACATAAAAGATATATCATGGAAAGATATGAAAAAATTGAGCTTCAAACACACACACATAATATATTATAATTGAGCCCTAAGAAACATTAAATATAAACCTTTACATGTTTAATTAAGTATAACAACATGATGGTTGTGCAAAATCAAAGGATGGGATGCAATTCATATGGGTTTTGGGTTTGAACTAATGAAGCATGATTCCCACAACCACAACAATCATCAATATATGACATACATGGGAAACATAACCCAAAACTAAAGCTTACACTATCATTTATAAGGTAAGACAAGAACTAAAAATTTTTTCAAACGAGCCATGATAGATTGCTTATGCTTAAGTATGCTCTTTTAATATTTTAAATCCAATGCAAGGAGGTAAAATGGTGTTTGATTCAAACCTCACAAGTGTTGGGCAATTCAAAGGCTTCGTATAGGCCAAATTTTGCTCATACTTGTAATTTGTAATATAGGCCAAAATATGCTCATACTTATAATGAGTAATAACAATTAAAAAAATCATTTTGAGGTTGAGTTTATATTGATAACAATGAAATAAAATAATATCCATTCAAACCCTTTAGTGTTGGTAAATATCAGAGTGAATAGAATGATGGTTTTGAGGCCATGGGACCATTATATGTGCAAAAATATTAAAGGTACATGAAATAGGTAAGCCTAGTTTGAACATAACAACAATGAGAGGATTGGGTTTGTTATCACTTGCTCATTGTTGGATTACTGAGAGGGGCGGTGAATTAGTAATAGAGCAATTTAATCCCTTTTAACCATATAATCCAAGTGTTATATAAATGAAGAATTATCATCCAATAACTGTAGAGTAAATAAGAAATGAACAAACAAGCATACACATACACAATATACCAGTGTTTTACGTGGAAACCCAAATCGAGAGAAAACCATGGAATGCTTTTTCTTATATGTCTTGAAGAATTAAATTCATTGGAAGCACCAACTTCCTTTGTTTTTCAGCTGCAACTGGAAGGAGGCTCCAACCCCCTAGTTTCTCAGGCTACAACATGAGGGAAGCTCCAAATCCCAAATTCTCTGGCTACAACTAGAAGGAGGCTACAACCCCCTATGTTCTCTGGCTACAACCGGAAGGTGGCTACAACCACATGTCCTTTCCCCATCCTTCCACCCTGAAGTAGAAGTAGAATGATGGAACCACTGTCAACTCGTCACTATGAGATATACCACTGTAAACCTGTACCAATAAATCTGAACCATGCATCAACTTGTACCTCAACCTGTACCATAAACAAGTGAATCAACCATGCACCAACCTGTACCAAATAATATGTAATCAACCTATACCATAAAAAAATGCATCCAACCATGTACCAAGTATGTACCAATTATGTGTCAACTACTCATCAACTATACACCTCATGTATGTGCCAACTCATCAACTACTTGTCTCAACCATGTACTCAACATGTACCTCAACCAAAAGCCCTCATCAATTTAATCATCCAAATCTGATTTGTATCTCTGTAATAGACTTGGTGTATATGATCACATTCCTGCAAACCTTCGTTAACTTCAACAACAAGAGACTAGCATTTTCATCAAACTTCTCTTTAGTCTCACATGCCTAGTTTTGGATTAGTCAACCACCCTCACTTGAAGTAATCATAACTTTGTACCTGTAATGTATAAAGATATGAAAATGATGCACAATGTTCTTTAGTGTGGTTTATGCAATTCCTCCAGGTGTCACCACTTGTAACCTCTCAGAAAATGAGTTATAGCAAAAATGACATACCTTGTTGAATTTTGGCTTATTCTAGAGAGAGACCTTGTAGAGCAGGCCCTGCACGGAATATTTTAAGCATTGCTATGAAATGGTTAAAAAACATACTACAGATTGTACCCTAACCAACACATTTGGTTTCATTGAATTTGGATCTGTTATGAAGAAGTGATGACATTTTTACCCGAAACACATGTTTTTGATTAGTTTCAGGACTAGCCACAAACCCTATTTTCCACAGAGTGTAACTCCAAAAATAAAATGACCCAAAATATGAATTTATTACCATAGATACTTGGATATTTTGTATCAATGGAATATAAATTTAAGGGTCTAAATCATTATAGAAAAAAATTTATAGTGAAAATGGTGAGATGACCTGTAAATAACATACCTTAGAAAGCACCATCAAAAGAATTTATCCTTCCTTGCATTTCGGCCTTCTTTTCTTCACCTTCCCTCATAATTTCAGCTTAGATATCCTTGGTTACCTAAGACACTTATAGATATTCATTATTCTCAATTGTGATTAAAATGAGAGAGCCTTGCCTCTTATTTATAATCTCCAAGTAGCTTCCCTAAAAACATCTTCTAGGCCACTTGGCCCCACTTTCGTTATTTTAGGGTTAACCCACTTCTAATTTATCCATTAAATTTATTATTGAAATAATTTATTTTGTATTCACTTTGAATTAAAATAAACTCATTTCTTCACTTTATTATTTACCTTTTAAAATCTCTTAAACCACTTTGACTACTTTGACCTTTTGGGGCTTCTAGATGACATATGAGGGTCCTCCAACTTCGTAAGGCAATAACTCTCAAACTGTGAGGAGTTATGCGACATTCCACATACCACCAGAAATGGAATGACATGTAATATCCATATAGAATAGTATTATCTGAAAAAATATCATAACTCATACCGTTATCCATCAAACAAACTTGGGTCCATTACCCAAACCTGGGTCTCCAACTTCTCATGGCCATAACACTCTAACCATGAGGAGTTATGTGACATTCCATATACCACCAGAAATGGAATGACAAGCACTATCCATATAGGATAGTTTTTCTGAAAAAAGCATTTTCCTTCATCTCATTATTTCACAATTAAGAGTGGGTTCTCTTACTCCACAAAGCGTCTTCCCGTGAGGGCTTTCACCATAAGGGGACCACTTTGGAGTTCATCCATATTTAATTCTTATCAAACATGACAAGAAAATAATGAGTCATCTTTACATCAAACAATATTGCGTCCATTACGCAAACCTTTGTGCTGTGGGGCTTTCTTCAAGGGTTGACATCAATGAAAACCAACCTTAATCAACATTCATAACTAAAGGAAAATGGACCAAAACTAAAAAACAATATACTAATATGCTTTTGGTTATAGTATCCATAATTGGAGCACTTGACTCTATAATGTATATCTGAATGGATCTTGAAACTGCATGAAAGAGCATATAGGAGAAGATGAAATTTCCATGTTAAGGGCACATGACATGTCTCCTTCCATGACCCTCAATTGTAGATTTTGGTTTGATATTATGGCCTTCAATTTTTCATTTCAGAGAGTCATTGAACTTAGCTAGGATTTCATGCTCGATTGAAAGAATGTGGCCTTAGGGTGATGAATAAATAACACATTGCGACTTGGAGAATGGTGAATTAGGGCTTGGATGCGATGTAATAGTGGTGAAAAAATATCCTAAAGCCTAGGTTGAGCATGGATCCCTTTTATTAATTATAAAATACATGAAAAAATTGAGTGTGCAAAGGTTATACTCACCATTTTTCCCTCCTTTCCCTTGTTCTCAAATGTCCCTTGACAGTCTTGCTCCTCCTTGCCCTCGACAATATCGTGCCTCCTTACTTGGTTTGATATTTCCCTTCTTTACCTTGGTCTCAAATGTCCCTCGATAGTCTCGTGCCTCCTTGCTCAGTTTGATCAGTCTAGGATGACCCTCAATTAGAGTAGAGTAGATATAGAAAATTTCTTCCTCGTATGGGCCTGCTTGCTTGAATAAGTCTAAGGTTATCACTGCCAAGGAAATAAGAAATTGATTTGAATTATTTTTTTTCCACTATCAATATGATTGCCCCCCTTAAAGAAATCCCACCTTAAAGAAATACCTCCTTAAGGAAATCCCACCTTACCAAAGCCTGTCTCCTCAAAGCATATGGGTGGCCCTCGATAGTCTCACGCTTCCTTTCCCTTGACGGTCTTGCACCTCCTTTATCGGTCTAATTGGTCTAGGATGTCCCTCGATTAGAGTATTTCCCTCAAAAGTCTCATGCCTCCTTGCTCGTTCTGATCGGTCCTGAATGGCCCTCGATTAGAGTAGAGTAGATATGGAAAATCTCTGCCTTGGATGGGCTTGCTTGCTTGAAGAAGGGTAAGGTTATCACTGCCAAGGAAATAAGCAATTGATTTGAATTATGTTTATATCTTAAAGAAATCCCGCCTTACCAAATCCAATCTCCTCAAAGTGTATCGGTGAACGGGTAGAGTAGATATAATGATTTGAGTAGAGTCATTTCTACATTCACATATTGAGTAGAGTAAATATGGAAAATGAGTAATAATTATTTGAATTAAAGGATTTTAATATATATATTTTTAAATTGTGTTAAGAATAGATATTTACTCTTTGATTTTTTTTATGAATGGGTAATTTATTTTAGTAATTATCACAATAAAAATTATGAAACTTAAAATATTTGAAATAATTCAATTTTTTATAATGTGTTTTTGATTGAAGATTTGGAGTTGTTATTATTTCTTTCTTTCTTTATATATATATATAGACTATAAGGAGAAGAGGGGGAGGTTAGGTATAAATAAGGTAGTCTTTTATTAAGGTATTTAGAAGGGAATCTAACTTAGAGTATAAGTCAACTCCTAACTATATCAGTCATATACAACTAGAACTCAACTTACACTCTTAGACTCTATAAAATCTAACAACACAAAGGTTAAAACTTACATTTTCCGAGCTTATCATGGGCTTGGTCATACAGTAAAACAAGATCACCTTCATTGTAGTGGCATAGTCAGGGACAAACCGTCGTAGGATGTTGGATTTCCCTTGGAGACTCTGCAACTTCCGCAAAATCTTAGGTGGAGGAAGTTTAGAGATGTCATGAACTTTCAAAGGATCAATGGTGGCGGTAGGGTATATATACCTCCATAGACTTTAGCAGTCAAATGGTTGTGCAGAGGGGGTCCCTTGTCCCACAAACAAGGGGTCTCATACACCAATTTGGTGTTTGGATTGGCCACGACCTTAAAATTAGATTATTATTATTGTTGTTGTTGTTTTTGTTTTTATTATTATTACACACACACACACACACACCATGTATCCCTAAACGTATCAGTTTGGAGGGGGGGTCACTTTTCTAGGCATTCCCATTTCTAAAAATAATACATGTTTCAATGTTTCATTCAACTTAGGTGGAAAGATGGGAAAATAACCCATACATGAACCAATAATTAGTATTAATGTCTAACCAATGTAAAGGGATATGAGGGCCCTAAATGACACTTCTTAGGCTCAATCATCATGAACAACACAATCCCTCTTTGAGGGGTCCTTAGCATCATAGTTGGATAAGGACACCATTAGGAGGTGTTTTGCAGTAAGGATGGGTAGAGAGGCCTTAACCAACACATCACTAATTTGTAAGGATTCCTTGAAGGCCTCCAAGTTGTAGGATAAATGTTCYRTGAGTAGGTTTTKTTCCCTAGAAATGGGTCTTAAAACCTAAAAATGATTAAGGRGGGAGTAAAGGAKTTAAGCCATAATTGAACCTTYTCAAKATCATGTGCCATGAAYAACACCTARAACATCACMTTTTATATGTTTTTCATACTACATATGGGTYTYGRGTYCTTAACCATGGTTGTGRTAGGGAAACAAGCCTCAAGCCCTTGACTTGCATGGTCAAGGGAKAGAAACAACAAMTCAAGCCACAAACATATCATATCTAGMTTAAGCACCATGAACAAGTCCTCAGKTCACCACACAAGGCCATGGATGGGTGAACAAGATGTCATCAAGAGCCTTGAACAAGTCCTCAAACCAACATAACAAAACTTTGGCGTTTAAKAGGGATATAGGCATCATGATTAGGTTTTKTACATTGAAAATGGGTGTAGAGGGATAAAMATGGCAAGTTGGAAACAATGGCCTAAAGCCMTACCTAAACCTTCTCTAGCTYAACYACCATYGACAACACCTAAAAACCATGACAYGAGTCCTCTCTTGGGAGTCTTTGGCATCCAAGTTGAATATGGGTGACATTATGAGGTATTATTGATCATCATGGATGGGTCTTAGGTTCATGACTATAGTTGATGAAAGGAAACAAGAGTCTTCAACCCTAAAACTTGCTTCTCAAGCTCAAGAACCATAGACAAGTAGTCAAACCACCACATATGACCTATGTAACATATCATTCACCTTCAAGTGGAATTTGGGCACCATGAATAATTTAGTTTTGAACCAAGAATGGGTCTCAAGGTCTAACCAAGCTCAAGGGAGGGAAACAAGGGACTTGTTCCTTAAGTGAACATTCTTAGGATTAACTTCTATGAACAACAACTACAACCCACACAACTTCTCAGGATATAGTGTTGGATGAGTCCTTGAGTCATCACATAGGACCCTTGTAGGTTATTTTTGGACTATTTGAGGGATATAAGTACCATAATTAAACCAAAACATATTCCCTAAATAAAAATGTGTCAGACCCCCCATTAGGAATGGCTCTTAGGGTTGTAGTTGGTGTTATTTAGAATCCAAAGCAGGATATAATGGTGCCATGAGTAGGTTTTGTACAATAGAAATGGGTCTTGAGGGCTTAACATGCAGGTTAAGGGGGAAAGAAGGGTATTAAATTTTAAGCCCTAACTGAACCTTCTTGATCTCAAATGCCATGGTTAGGCCGAGATGAAAAAACTTGGACCTTATTCCCTAAACATCACTTCTTAGGATCAATCACCATGAACAACACCTGCAAATTTCCATAATACAAGCCCTATCAACTAAGGTGGTTTTAGCATCAGAGTTGGATATGGACTCCATTAGGAGGTTTTGTACACTGAGTATATATCATAGGATATTGACCATGGTCGAGGAAGGAAAAACAATGCCTCAAGATATTGTTGAATATTCTTGAGCTCAAGAGCCTTGAATGACTAGTGCTCGAGCCAACACATGAGTCCATTGTATGGGTTGTTTTCAAGTCTATGAGTGTGTTATATGAGTTAAGAATTAACATTGATGCATGTTGGAGGTAAGGGGTTATAGGGGTTAAGTTATAGAGGATAGTGGTTATGAATTATAAGGGTATATATGTTATACACGTGATGGGTTATGTAAGGGTTTATAGAGGTTAGATGTGATTGAGTTATAATAGTTAGGTGTTAAAGGTTACAATGTTAGGAAGTAGGTTCTATAAATAGTTATACATTATTGGAGTTATATTAGGGGTTATGGATGATAGTGGTTCTAAGATTTAGTGATTATATGGTTAGCGATTATAGAATTTAGAGATTAATTAAGTAATAGATGTTATAGGAGTTATGGATTAAATGAATTATTAAAGGGGCTAGGTGTTATAAGGTTTAAGGGATACAATATTAGTTAATATTTATAGGTTGTATGACTTATATATTTTAGGGGTGATAAGTGTTAAAGGGTTACATTAAGGGTAATTATGGGTGGGGGTGATAAAACTTAAATTGATTAGAGATTAGGGTTAGTTTTGAGGGACTATGATGGTTATGGGTTGTAGTGTTATGGAATAAGAGTTATAGAGGTTAAGGGTCATATCCAAACATATAAAAAACATTCCATTGAAATTTCTTATGAAAAGTGTTGGGATCCTATAATCATAGGTAACCTGATTCTTCAATTGCTTATTTAGTGTTGCCCCCATGATGGAGACATCTGGCTCGCTGGGCTCAGTTCATTCTCCCCCTCCCCCCCTCCATACATTTCGCCTGATCCTCCATCACCCTGCTGCATCCTTCATCCACCGCTACACTTTTCAGTCCCTCATCCTTCACTTCATCACACCCATCACTCATCCCTACATGAATAAACAAACTTAGGATAATAACCAAATAATTAAATTAATTAATAATTGAATTAGTGTAATTAGACTAATAATCTAGATTAGTCTTGTTAGTAATTAATTAATTATTAATTAATTAAATTAGTAATTAAGTTAGTAGTTAATTTAGTTTATTAGAATTAAATGTTAATTATACAATAAAAAATAAAAAATAAAAACATATATTAAAATATTTAATAAAAAACATATATTAATAAAACATATAAAATATAATAAAAATATTAAAACAAAGCAAAACAAAATAAAAAAAACAAAATGATAAAAAACAAATATTAATAAAACAAAATAAAAAATCAAACAACACTCACACACTATGCATACATCCCCCCAAAAAACAAATCCACGTCCCTCATTCACTTGGACCCCCCTCACACCCCATCAACACCTTGGGGTTCGAGTTGGTGGTATTGGGAGGGACAAGTGTCACCTCTTGGTGAACTCGGACCCCCCCTCCCAATACCACTTACCACCTCACGGGGGTCCGACCAAACCGCTTACTTCTCCAAAATCGCCCTCCCAAAATACTCAAAACTGCTCATTTTCATCAGTTTGACCAGTCATCTTCCGAAGTGGATTTCGGGAAAATAGAAACGAATTTTAACAAACAGAGTGAGGTTTTTGTTCAGAACGGTCTGAAGAACAAAAAACTCTTCCATAGTTTTCACAGGTGCGAACAGTTGGGATAATAGTAGCCATCTTTAATCCTCATTTTTTCAGTTTTTCATTTTTCTTGTTTTAGTCCCGATTTTGCGAGAGCTATTTCGGTGAGCTGGAGACGAAATTGGAGAAACCGAAGGAGTTTTTTTCTCTAGACAAAATCATATACAATAAAATCCTACAATTTTTACATAGGTTTCACCATTGAGGAGAAACAAAGGTCTAATTTGACCCCTTTTTTTAGTAGATTCGACCCAGTTTTCATTTCAGATCGTTTTGGGATTTACTTGCTATTTTCGACCAAGAGGATTGAATTCAATCTCATGAGCCTAAGGATTGTATTTTTTTATTTATATCTATGTTTGTAATAGAGTAGAGGTTGGACCCTGTTGGATGGAAAAATCATGTTAGGCCCTCCTGGATGGAAAAAGCCTATTAACTATACACAGGGATGTTATCAAATAAATTACAACAACACAGTGACATATGATAGGATTCTTGTGTCAAATTTTCCGGTGAAGATTTTCTCTGTAATTTTGTCTCCCTCTATAACACCATCTTGTATTCTGCAGTCTTAATTATTCTAAGAAATAATAGGGCAGAACTTGTTGAGATATACACTTTGTCACTTGTCTTAGAATAGTTTCTATGTTTTCTACTGAAAGTTCAATGCAAAATTCTGTATTGCTCTGTATTTAATTTGACTTCTTTAAACATTTTCCCCCTCTTCCATATGTCAATCCTATGAATATCCAGTGATTTTCCTAACTTTCCCTGCATTAATG
>JZKD02S0241479.1:690035-711576 GCA_000966675.3 Picea glauca | reverse complement strand
GTCTTCTTACATCCGCCTTATTCTATTTTATTGAAAGGTCTTATTAATATTGACCTTTATTACATCCGAATACATTGATCTACCTATGTGTGGGTTAGGACCTTAACAATTTTTTCCCTTTTCCCACTCATTTTACCTTCTCCATACTATCTTTGATTCTTAGATTTGTTTGATTGCCTCTTTATTTCATCATGATCACCCTGATTTGTTGATCTTGCTTGATTTTTTGAGTTTCTTGGCATTTTTATGAACTTTTGAAGTAGAGTGCTCCCCTGCCCTTGCTATCAGAGTGTTATGACTCCTTGGTGGTCTTACACAGAGCATTGGAATGCTCCGGTGCCCCTTACACCAGAGCGCTACCCCCTTTTCTGTGAAAAATCCTCTATATTTTCAATTTCTGGGTTCAGTTTTTGTTTTTTGCACTTTCTCAAAGTCTCATACTCCCAGTTCATCTTGGTATTGGCATTCAACACCATGTTTTCTAAGAATTGTTCCTCTTTGGTTTGGGAATTTGTCATTTTCTTTCCTTTCCTTGAAGTCACTCTTTGTCTTTGCTGACCTAGAGTTAACTTGCTGTTTTCTTCTTGTTTATTTGACTGAGTGGAATCTTTTGTGAGGAAGTCCAAAGGTCTGTGAACTTTTCATTTGATCTTTTAGGTCAGTCTTCCATTATTTCTCTTTTGTTTGAGGTATTTTGGTTCTTGTTTGCAATTTTGGTTATCTTTGTCTTTCTTGTTTATTCACGATGAGACTATATTTTTGTTTGTGTGAGGTTTACTTCTGATTGTTTAGTCCTGAAGTCTAATTAACATTAGAAGTTTTACATCTGATTATCATTCACATATAAGAAAAATGACATATTTTAGTGATTGGTTTGGATATTAGAAGGCATTTCTGAAACTTTTTAGCATTACTTGGATTTGATTGAGAAACACTTGTATGAGGATGTTGCATCTCTGTGTTTGATAATGAAAAGAACTTTCTCTCTTTCCCTTAAATACGCATTCATCGAAATAAAAGACTTCTTATCATTTTCTCATGCATTTTTGGGAATTGAGTCATAATACCATCAGTTTCATTGTAATACACCCTTTGAGTAAAGAACAACTCTAAAATGAACACTAATTAAAAATTATTTAGAACATTTTGTTTTTAGGATTTTCCACCAACATTAGACTAGGATTAGCACTTTGGATTAGGTTGTGAGTACAACTCTCCAAAGTTTTTCAAAACAAACATTAGCTTCTTGCAATAGGGAGAGCAAATCCAATTGTCTTATAGGATTTCTAGTATCCCCCTCTCACACAGGGGTTATGCATGAGGTCGCATTCGAGAGAATTACAGAGATTATCCTTCCGTGGTTCAACTATTTGTAGTGGTCGGATCGTATATTGGGGGTCACTTGAGGGTATACCCACGATTATGTGTGGGAGCCTCTCAAGTTGATTTCAAACTTGTTATCTTGCCCATACATTCATATCGGACTGTCGACTGTACCCACCCAGGGGCTGACTGTGAGTTGGTGTCCTTAGTTGCCATAATATTTAGATAGTTACACGAGGTGATGGTGAAGGGAGGTCTCAATGTACCTGGAACAGACATTGGTCAAACTCACTCGGGCTCCTTGGAGGGTAAATCCACAATTACTGTGTGAAATCTTGCACCAAGGTGAAATTCCATTAAGCAGGTCGCCATTGTAACTGTTCTACCATATCCTAGCCCCTTCTTGAATTGATCACATGAAGTTGCATTTCATCACCAACTAGTACGATCATCGAGAGAAGTTTTGTTTTCTTGGTTTTGATTCCTAGATTTTATTAGCATATGTTATTTCTTTTCATTAGTTGGCCCTAGATTTTCAGCGTGTGCTATTATTCTCCAAGATTGATCCTGTAGAAGATAAAGGTCTTTGCCGATCACATAGGATGCAAGGGCTACCTCCGAAAAGCTACCAACCCCTACCTCCTAACCCTCCATAAGACAACTACCGTGGAGAGGTAGAAAATCAATTTGACGCTGGGATTGTTGTTTCTCCTCCATTAGACAATTAAGAAGATGCTTTGGTTATAGTTGAGAATCCCACTCCTTGCACTGCATCTGTGACGAAAACCTCTCTCAAACCACTTTTTCTTTGTTTAGACTCGCTTGGGAACGTCATAGATGAAGAGGTCCCATATTTACCTGAGAGAGATTTTACTGAGACATATATGGGATCCACAGAACAAACCTTTGGTGATGAGTATAGGACTCTTGTTCATCCTACCACCACAGTAGATACAAATCCCACACCTTCTTGTTCTGTATGGAGGACTTCATCAGGATGTGATCTCTATGAGCACTTTTAATCCATTCGACAACCCTTTCCTCCTCATGACCCTCTTGTTGAAACAGGACCATCCGATCAAACTATGAATCACCCCATCGATCAGGTCATTAGTCCTACTATTATGTCATCACAAGTCCATCCTAATGCTGGACTCATCACCTATACTCATTCCCAAGGCACTTCGATCCCTACCCCCACTTTTACAAACTTTCACTCTACAACTCCACATGTTCCGCATGATCATGCTGGGACATCTTTGCACCAGAGAATGCAGACCCTTGAAAGCCAAATAAAACTGACTGGAGGGAAACCACCATCTAGTGGACCTATCCCTCTTGGAATACCACCATCCTATGGTGGGCCTACCCCTCCCGGGGGACAACCCCCTTTTCATTTTCTTCCTGGAGGGCAACCTCCCGTTGCTATTCATACCTCGATCGTTAATCCATCATTGGTAGGGGGGCAACCTTTGTTTGCTGGAAACCCTTCACAATCCTGGGGAGTATCATCGGGAGGCACTTTTACCCAACCCCATGTTAGGGGGAACTCATATCATAACCCACAAGGAGGAGTATTAAATCTTGTTCCTTCCAGACCATCTTATGGACAACCTTATTTGGGCGTCTCAAACACCACCTGGAGTCCTCAAGGACAACAACCTTATCCTCCCCAAGGGTATAATGTTTATCCATCCCCTAATGTGTATCCACCTCCGGGATCTACTTCTTACTCTCCTCAAGGGAAACATGTTTATCCTCCTTATGGGAAAGAAAATCACCTGACTTATAATGATTAGAACCCACCGGGTTATGCAAATGTTTCTCATCCATCCTTGAATCCTATTTATCCTGGTTAGCAACAACCGTATGTAGGAGGACCTACTGGTTACAATTATCCACCTAACCTAGTTTATGGTCTTAATGGTGTTCCTATGCCACACCAGTATCATCCACAAGTTAACCGACAACTACCTTTCCTTGCAACTCTAGATCTCCCAGACTTATCTCGGTTAACCAATGATCCTATTTTTCCTTCACTGGTTTGGCCAATTATTCCAGCTAAACTTCCTTCTGATATTGTGAAATTTGATGAAAAATCTAGAGAATAGCCAAATAACCATGTGATGAATTTCCATTTGTGGTGTTCATCAAACTCCCTCATGGATGATTCTATACGTTTGTGTCTTTTCCAGCGAACACTTACGGGCTTTGCAACAAAGTGGTATATTGAACTACCATGTGCTTCTTTTCATGATTCCAACTCCCTTGCCATGTCTTTCCTCACACACTTTCAACTACCTATTCTCTATGAGACATGTACTGAACTCTTGACCTCCCTTCATTAAAATGACTCCGTTCATATCTCTGACCATATTCATGAGTGGAGACGGTGATGAAGGATGATCAAAGGAATCATTCCTGACATATTATTGGTGAAGTGGTTTACTAAATCACTTCTACCCTTGATCGCTCGTGATGTCGCTATGGGTGGCGCAGTCACCAAGGTAGAAACCATTTCTTGTGCTTAGTACTTAGATTTGGTTTATTCATAATCTGGTACTTTGTATGAGTTGCCTCTGAATGCTGCTCGAGCTAATGCCGACCCATCAAATCCGTCATCCTCATCTCATGTGGATGGTGTTATCAGTTCTGTCAAAACACAATCTACTTCCCAGTTGACCACACTGTCCTCTACCTCTCCCCAAACTTAGATCTTTGAGGTGAATGCATTTCAATCTGCCCCTTCACAACAATCCAAAGGCAAGAAGAAGGAAAAAAATAAATCAAAAAATACTAATAACAATGAACCATCAAAAAATCAATCTCACACACTTGCTACCGAAAAGAAACCACATTGGAAATTGAAATTCCCATGTATCATTTGTGGTGACGATCACTACACTTGAGACTGTCCACATCGCATTGAAGTGGCCAAAATTTTCCAAGGAAATTCACAACCCACTGTGCTTACCCAGCCTTTTCCACAACAAAAATCCATGGTTTCTCAAACCCCCTCTCTTGGGGGCAGTTCTAGCCATCCTCATGATGAAGCCTCGACGAGTGCCCATATTTATATGTTTAATGGGATTAATTTGACCACTCACTCTAAGACATAGGATAGACTGGTTAAACCTGACAAAGGAAAAGTCACTAATGGTACCGATACTTTACCGGATCCATCACTATCCTCTGTTATTCCTCCATCAGTTAATCCTCCATCTGGACCACTTTAGATTGAGAAACCTACATTCGATTATATCTTATGCCCTCCTAAGAGCACTATCCATAAATTTACCTTTAATCCTAGTTCATGTGTCGCCCAGAACTACAATATTGTTGAATATTTGGCTCAAGCACCATGTGCTATGTTTGCGTTAGAAGTTCTACAACACTTCTCCAGTCAACATAGAACGCTCTTGGCTGCTATTGGCATTGTTGATCCTAAGTCATCCAACCATATCATGTTTAACCTAGACAATTATACATCTTGACTCTCCCACCAACCTGCTTTCCAAGTTGATGTTGTTGTTCATGATCAACAAATCCATCGAACTATTCTAGATGTGGGAGCCTCTACTTGTTTCATGCCTTTAGCATGTTGGAAAAATTTAAAATCACCCACACTTAACAAATCCCCAATGATGTTACGTGCATTCGATGGGTGAGTTTTTCATCCCCATGGGATTTTATAGTCCCTGCCCATCCATTTGGGTGGAAAAATCATCACTGTTGATGTCGAGGTAGTCGATGATCCCCTTGATTACAACTTATTACTTAGAAGAAGTTGGTTTTATGCTATGACTACTGTTGCCTTGTCGGTGTTTCGATGTGTACAATTCCCTCATTACTATTGATCGGTTTGATTTCTGTACACATGACGCTCGCGCTCTCACTACCAACAATATTCCACTATTGGGAGATCACAAGATCACATATGAAAGCATTGGTGTTGTCTTGCTGAAAGATTCTAGCCTTATGGGTACCTTCCCTACACCACTTCCACCAACTACACATCATATTTCCACCGTCGATATGATTTCGACCATGACTTATCAATCTTTGGAATCATCTGACCCTTGGATTGTACCTAGTCC
Organism: Picea glauca; assembly: GCA_000966675.3. NCBI lineage: Eukaryota > Viridiplantae > Streptophyta > Pinopsida > Pinales > Pinaceae > Picea > Picea glauca. Next base: position 706,156 of record JZKD02S0241479.1, on the reverse strand, counting down.
CTTGGAATTTGATGCGCTAGGTGACACCATACCACTTAGTCCAGCCGAAACATCATACGTTGCTATCCAATCTGCTTCTCCCTCTTCAGATGACCAACATTTATTCACACCCGACAGTTACTCAATGCCATCATGGTTAAATTCCTTGTCATCTTCATTCGACTACATTTCCCCAATTTTTCCTTCTGATGAATCTATTAGGGAAATGATGAGCATTGACGAGCTACCTCGGGATGATAAACATCATCGATTTTTTTTTCTTCTCCCTTGTGAAGAAATTCGGGGAGATATACACTCTATTTTCCCTCCTCATGTTGATTTTCCATTTTTTCCCATGACTTTAATTTTGGTGATTTGGATCTGGTAGTTGACATGGTGATCTCTTTGGTATGGCTATTGGAGCATGATCTCCTTACCCCTGTCGCGACCCTCGACATGTGTTCCTTCCAAAGCGATTTTCTTCCATCCAATGAAGATCTCTTGGAAGCCATGACTGAGTTTTGTCCCTTGACATGGTGTCCTTCCAGAGCATTATTCTCCTCAAATCCATGATCAAGGAGAGTCCACGAGCATAGTTTCTCTTCTCTGTGGAAATATCGTTAAAAAATGAAACATAGGTCATGAGCATAGTTTCTCTTTTCTGTAGCAAGCTCATTAAAATATGAAACAAAATATTTGAGCATAGTTTTCCTCTCTGTAGCAAGCTCGTTGAAAAATGAAACAGAAATCCAGGGATTGAACCCGGAGCCCTGAGCATAGTTATTTTCCTGTGTCATGCTCATTAAAAAATGAAAACAATCACCTCTCTTGAACCTTCTTTTTATCGACTCTTATCCTTTTTCTCTGTCTAGTAGAGAAATTGGTGGAAACCTCAAAGTCAGTGAATGAATTGAAGCTTGGAGGGCATGTCTCCAGCCTTTGATGATCATTTTGGAGTTAAGCCACTAGCTTTCAAGCTGGGGGCATACCAAGCTTAGTCTTTTTTCTTTCTCATGCTCGAAAAAACATGAGAATGTAACCGAGTAGACTTTTATCACTTTTTCGGACTCGCATGGATATACGAAAAAGGAACCCCTTGGAGTCATCTTTAATCTCTTTTCAGACTCTCTAAACATGAAAAGATTGCTGAGTGATCTTTATTCCTTTCCCACTCGTTAAAAGGTTTGAAAGGGCCTATTTTGAGTGATACTTTATCTCTTTTTCGGCCTCGAAAGACTAACATTACGAAAAAGGACAACACTAGAGTCATCTTTAAGTTCTTTTTAGACTCTCTAAATATGAAAAATCACTAAGTTTACATTCTCTGGACTCGTTAGACAATCATACATTGAAGGGCCCATATGGGACTGAACCCTTACTTCTTCCAGTTCATTAAACAAAGGAAGATGAACTTACCGAAGGTGAGTTATATCAAGCATGTGTTACCCTCCTCGAGCTCGTTAAATTAAAAAGAGGTACTTGTCTATTTGGATGGGGGAAAAATTGAAGGAAGCAAGCGAAGTAGTTTTTGAGAACACTACTAGTAGCGCTTATAGTCGCCCTTGAACACACCACTTTGTCTTTGAACACATTTTAATCCATTTCACCTCTGTACTGAGCCAATCCTCTGAGTTTTGTTTACTCCTTTGGGTCACCTGACGAAATTCATAGAATCCATTTCATTCTCAAGTTCTAGTCCATGTCACATTTTTGCTGATGTGCCTCAGTGTTCAAGGGAAGTATCTGCCTTGAGAGTTAGCCATCACAAATATCCTATTTCAATACCCATGTCAGTCCATGTTCATTTGATCTACCAATTACATCTCTGTGAGAATTTCATGTCATTGATGGGGAATAAATCAAGGCCCTACCTTGATGAGTCTGTTCCTATCGACTTCAACACATTATCCAGGAGCTAGATGTAGAAACTAGTTAGTACCTTGGGACCTACATGCCTTAGTGGCAGGCCTCCTCACGTCTGAAAATGGGTTTACATCATTGACCTCTGATCGGATGATTCCACAGATGGTCGACTTCATCTCATCCATTCACATTCATTGGAATGTACTAGAGTACCGTGGGAATCATTGACATCAATGGTGATCTCCCTCACGCTTGTTAACGGTTTACATCATTGACTAGTAATCAAGTGGTTTATGCCATGTTCGACATCAATAAATCTATTCACATGGTTAGAGTCTTACTACATCAGGATAAGTAAGAAGACCCTGGGTTGATTTTTAACTCTTATGTATACTTTACCCAGGTTGCGAAGGAGTTCTTTTGAACTATGACACATATACTGTTACATAGATCCACTTTGTATTGGTCACGGCTATGTCTTGTCATCTCATAGATCCACTATGTATTCTTCATTGCTATGATCAGTTTAGGTCATAAGATTATATATCCACATTGTATATTCAATGTATATACCTTTTATCAATATGATTATGGATGCACAGTGTATTTTATGGTGGCCATACCTAAAAAGTCTTTATCACTCAAGCATAGGTATGCCTGCCTTGGGTTTGAAACATGTCATAATATTTTTTTGATGGTTGTGTGAAGATTTTTCCAATCTCTTTGTGTCCATACCCTTTCTCGAAAAAGTATACAAAGTACTTCAGTCATCATCATCTTCTGACTTCGCACTTTGGGGGGCAATCTGTTACACATCAAAATTACTCACTTCAATAGTGTTGCAAGTGTCGTCATTACAAGTGTTGTTAGTGTCGCATCTTGTCCGCAAGTGTCACATATTGACCACAAGTGTCGCAAGTGTCACAAACATCATACTTCCATATTTCCTATGTCATTCCTCTAACGACATCATAAGGACACTTAAGACACCTCAAAGACTAGTTTTGAAGAAGAGAAATCAGTTGACAGGGAGTACAAGCCTTTTGCCACTGAAAGAACCACTCAAAATGGATTTTGGAGAGGAGCGATCTCCTACTCACTGTAAGGAAGTGCTAGTGCTCCTTGGGCCTCTTTGGGGGAGAGTTTGAGCCCTCTGTGCACCCTTTTGGGGGAGCACTACCCTTTTTTGGGTGAATTTTGGTTTGTTGGAGGAAATCAGGGGATAATCCCCTCAATATCTGAAGGTAGTTGGGTACGAATCTTGGGTCAAGGCATGATCTTAGGGAAGATCCTCAACTGAAGGAGAATAATCTTCAACTTATCCCAAATATCTCTCAAGTGGTTGGGCCTCTCCAATGTTATATAAGGAGGCCTTCTCATGGTGAAAGGGGAGGTGGAAACTAGAGATTGATACCAAACTTATGATCCTATAAGTGGTATTAACAGAGGAGATGTCATCAAAGAAATCGGTGTAGATTACTTGAGCATGGGGTTGGACAAGGAGAAGTGGAAGAAGCTGTTGCACCTTCATCAAAGGAATGTAAATACTTTTACTTGTTCTCATTAATAATCAATGCTTGGCCTTTTTCTTTCAAATTTATGTTCATTCCACATGAATTTGTCTGTAGTAGATGGATCTATATTTGAGCTAATCTCAGTAGAGTAGGAAGTCCACTGTATCTTTGTTTGTTCTACAGGATCTATCAAAGAGCTTAGGATCGAAGCTCAACCTGGACTTTGCAAGGAAAAACATCGTTAATAAGGTACATATATTTCTTCTTCTCCTTCGTATATTAGCTTGATTAGACCTAAAAGGATGTCAGTGTCCATGTTAAGAAATTTTCTGTCTTGGCCTTAGGAGTCTAGAGACCAAGAGGGAATCCACTTGTCCATAGGAGGATTCACCTGTAAAAATTCTAGATATCCACTTTTCTTACCCAACTAACATCTTCTATTGGTCGTTCTTTCCACTTTACTAAATGCTCAAAACATGTCTTCCTTTAGGTCTTCTTACCAATTCGTCGATCGATGATTTGCTCCATCTGTGACTTCTTTGCTACAAGAATTTTATTTTTCCACTGGATCTCCTTCTAATATTCTGACCCTTCGGCTCTATCTCCCCTGTAAGGATACAGGTCTGAAATGTTGAATATGGGTGATATACCCACATCTTCTGGTAGCTCTATCTCATAAGCATTCTCACCAAATCTTCTTAGGATTTTGCACGGTCCTGTCTTTTTCAGCTTCAACTTTTTGTATGTTCCCCTTGGAAACCTCTCCTTCCTTAAATTTGATAGAACCTGATATCCAACTTCAAATTAAATTTTTCTCATGTGTTGATCATATCTACGTTTATACTCATTGCTATTCTTATGCAACTTCTACTTAATTTGTTCATGGAGCTTCTACATTTCTGCAACAAAGTCTTCGGCTCCAACGCTCCTAAACTCGTTCTTATCTAGGTATCTTAACTCTAACAGTCCCCTTGGATTCATTCCATACAGTATTTGAAATGGACTCTTCCCAATGCTTCTATTCACTGAGTCATTGTATGCAAACTCTACTTGTGCTAGAATCTAATCCCTCTGACTATGGTGTTCAATGACCAAACTCCTGAGTAAATCTCCTAAACTTTGATTCACCATCTTAGTCTATCCATCTGTTTATGGATGATATGCATAACTAAAGGGTAGTTTTTTTCCCCATCTTCTTCAATAATGTCCTCCAGAAATGACCAACAAATTTGGTGTCCCTGTCTGAAACAATACTCCTGGGCAATCCAAGGAGTCTCATAACTTCTTTGAATTTTTTTTTTGTAGCGTGTGTTGCATCACTGGTCTTCTGGCATGGGATAAAGTGTGCCACATTTGAAAATATTTCAACTACCACAAATATGGAATCGATTCTCATTTGTGTTCTTGGAAATCCCAACATGAAATCCATGCTTACTACATCCCAAGGACTCTCTGGAATAGGAAATGGTTGATACAACCCAGTGTTCTGCTTATTTCCCTTTGCATAGTGATAAATTTTACATCTATTCAAGAACATATTTACTTATTCCCTCATACCTGGCCAATAATATGACCCTTTTAACTGTGTGAATGTCTTTTCATGGTCGAAATGTCTGGCTAGACCTCCACTATGTTTCTCCTTCAACGAATTCTCCCTCATCGAACACTTTGGTATGCATAACTGACATCCTTTGAAAAAAAATCCATCCTAAATCATATATTTGACTCACTGGATTCCGTCTCTGAGCACATGATTCACACACACTTTATATGCTTCTCTGAAATCTAGATCACCACGATACATTTCCTTAAGGTGTTCAAACCCCAAAGTTTTCACTCGAAATTCATACAGAATAAAACTTATCATGCTCAATGCATCAACAACCTTGTTAACATTGCCAAAACTATGTTTAATGAAAAAAGTGAAATTTTGCATGAACTCTATCGACTTAGCATGTCTTTGGTTTGATTTCTTTTGTCTGGTTATGAATTATAAAGCTTGATTATCACTATACAAAAAAAACTCCTTTGGTACAAGATAATGCCTCCATTTCTTCAAATCTTGGATTATGGAATAAAAATATTTATCGTATGTGGATTACTTCCTTTTATCTTCATTCATCTTCTCATTGAAATATGAAACAAGTCTGTTATCTTATCTCAAGACTGCTCCAATTTCAACTCCACTCGCATCACATCTCACCTGAAATGTCTTTCTGAAATCTGGTAAAACTAGAATCAGTTGTTTTGTTATCTTCTCCTTCAATATATTGAAGCTCTTCTCAGCCCCTTCTGTCCACTTGAAATACTTGTGTCTTTTCTTCACTGTATCCATCATTTGAGCACTAATCCCACTAAAATTTCTGATGAACTTCCAATAGAAACTTGCTAATCCATGGAAGCTTCTTACCTCAAATATACTCCTTGGTGATGACCATTCTCTAATTGCTTTCACCTTTCCTGGATCCATCTTTAATTCATTCGAAGAAATCACAAAACCCAAATATATGAGTTCTTCCTTCATGAAAGAGGATTTCTTTAAATTAATCAATAACTTCTCCTACTGTAGCCTCTTCATCACCAATGTCAAGTTTCTCAAATGCTCTTATTTAGTCTTGCTAAAGACTAGTATATCATCCAGATATATAATCAAAAGCTTACCAATGAAATCCTTCAACACTTCATTCATCAGTCTCATAAAAGTACTCAGGGAATTTGTTAAGCCAAACGACATAACAAGCCATTCATATAATCCCTCATTTGTCTTGAATGTTGTTTTGCACTCATCACCTTCTCTCATCCTTATCTGGTGATATCCACTTTTCAAATATATCTTTGAAAAATAGTTCTCTCCACTTAGACAATCCATCAAGTCATCCATCCTAGGAAATTGAAATATGTACTTGATGGTGATCTTGTTTATGGCCCTTAATTTTGTACAAATTCTCCACCCTCCATCCTTCTTCAGACTCAATACAGTTGGTACTGCACATGAACTCAAGATTTCTCTAACCAAACCTTTTTCTAACAGATCCTGAACCTATATTTTCACCTCCTCATTCTCTCGAGGTGTCAATCGATATGCTTCTTTGTTCAACAGGATTTCTCTTGGTATCAAGGCAATGTGATGGATGATACTTCTGATAGGTGGAAACGATCTTGGCAACTCATCCATTACTATTTCAGAAAAATTCTTTAACAGTTCTTGAATTTCCTCAGGAAAATCTTCCACAGAAGTATTTGTAAGGATAACTCTCAGCTCCCTCACTACAACAAACTACATCTCTTTTTCCTTCTTAATTTCACTCAATATTTCCTTCCCACTCATGAGAAGTATGCTCGTGTTGGCTTCATCCTTTACTTTCTTCTTTTCAATTGGCAGCAACATGTGTGTCCTACAATTCTTATCCAAGGTATAGGTATTTTTTCTCCCATCATGGATGATATTTCTATCATACTGCCACGGTCTTCCCAAAAAAACATGCAATACATCCATGGGAATCACATCACACAAAATCGCATCTCTCTATCCACCTATTTTAAATTCAACAAGGCATTGTTCAGTTACTATTACCTAGTGACCTTTCTTCAACCATGAGACTTTGTACGACGTCGGATGTGTAGTCATCTCCAGCTCTAATTTCTCCACCATCTCTATGGATACTAAGTTATTGGTGCTCCCACTGTCAGTTATCACCTTGAAAACTCTATCCTTCATCTTGCAAGATGTTCTAAACAAACTGTTCCTCTGCGCTAGTTTTTCAATCTTTGGCTCTTGCTTCAAAATAACCTTCTTCATCATCAAGGAATTCTCATCCTCTGTACCTTCTACCTCAACATCCCACTTCTATGCTTCTGAAATGTGAGCTTCACCTCCTTATTTATTCCTCTTGGGACATTCCCAAGACAGGTGCCCTACCTTTCCACATTCATAACACTTTATCTCACCTCCTCTACCTCTTCCTCTTCCTCTAGGGAAGGAGTTTCTACCACCACTTTGCCTTCCTCTAGAACTTCCTTCTCTCTGAGAGTGACTATGTGGCTTCTCTGTCTCACCTTTGGGCTTTGGCGTCTTATAATGGGAAAATCCTTTTCCTCTGTTTTGTTGAATCTGTTTCCTAGCCAACTTCTCTTCTACTTTCAATGTAATCTGGTACGCATCCTCTATTGTTCTAACTGTCACCATGCTAATTTCATCCTGAGTTTCATATCTCAGGCCATTGATGTACCTGGAAACATTTTCCTCGTCTCTCTCTCTCTCTCTCTCTCTCTCTCTCTCTCTTTGTCCAACCCTGATGTTTAGTTTGTAGAATTCCTCCCTATACTCCTTCACAGTCATTCCCTTCTGCCTCAGATTTTGAAATCTCCTGAAGAGATTTATCTGGTAATCTTTGGGTATGAATTTAGCCTTTAGCTTAGCTACCATTCTATTCCAACTCTTGATATTTTGTTTTCCTTTGCTTCTCCTGTAAGCCTGTAGTTCATCCCACCATAGTGTTGTATGTCCTTTCAACCTAGTGACAACATGTTTCACCTTCTTCTCCTCATCGACATCTTCATAGTATAAATATTTGTCCATTTCTCATATCCAATCAAGAAATTCTTCGGTGTCTAGATTAACTTCATACATTGGGACTTCTATATTTGCTCTAGCTCCCAATTTGACAACTTCTTTCAGCAAGCATTCCTCCACAACATACTTGGCTACAACTTCTTCGACTTCCACTTCTTCATTCTTTGCATCACTGATGTCTCTAGCATCAGGTGCTCTTCATTGTGTTGTTTCTATAACATCCATCCTTGCTCTGAGTTCTCTCATCTCCCTTTCCATAGCTCTATTTTCTATGGGAGGCTCATCACATATTCTAGGCGAAATTGTATGGATGTGCCTAATACCACTTGATGATATCAATATAATTCTCCTCCTACAAAAATCAATTATGTATCTGCTCTGATACCACTATGGTGTATACCCCCTTCCCTCCTTTGGAGTATGTGACCTCCCAGTCTTGGATCTTCAAAATCCTAAGCTGAAATGGCTCTTTGGGCCTTCAATAGACCCCAAATGATCAACACACAGGTCCCTTTAGTGTCACATGCAGGGTCAAACTACCCGTGCCTTTTCTGCTCAGCGCTCTTGGAAACACACAACTTCGCAAACGCTAGCCCCATGCTAGTCTCTTTCTCCTAAGTGACCACAGACTATGACCGTGGACCAACTCTTTGAGATTTTGGGCTTCAAAAATAGCATGATCTCTACTTTCAGATCTTCCTAAAGCGCTCTCCTCCAAATATTTGAATCTATGCCACATTTCTCCTTGGATTCTGACTGATCCACTATGTTTCAGGTTTCACAACTATGCAAAACTTCTGTTTGCCTTATGCACAAAACTCTGGACTTTCGAATTCTGGATATCATAATCCATTGCCATGTCTCCTCCTCCCAGCCAATGATTTCTATTACTTCACGACTCCATGAGTTCACGACTTTTCTCTTACAACACCTCCAAACTTCTGAACCATAAGTGCCAAAACACCTTACAATCAACCTCCGTGCGTATTCTCCCAGATCTTATGGTTTGGAAATAATCTACCTCCCTCCAAAATGGATCTCGTTCGTGGATTCTGGGAAATCTCAAAGGATTATCCCTTTTGAAGGTCTCTCATCACTCTCCCTCCTGATCTTGTCTTCCCTTGATTTTCTTCGTCCCTCACAATGCTTTCTTTGACACTCAGTCAAAATCTTGACCTGTGCACGACTTGCAACATGTTCTCCTCCAAAAATCAACTCCTCTTTGTGGATGGCTACGAACGCTCTGCAACTTAAGTCACATTAGTCCTTCCGAGCTTACGAGTCTGAGACTCTATCACGCACTCCTTGCAGACGACTATGCACTCATTTCATATATAAATTTCATGTTACCTCTTATGAGCTTCTAGTCGAAACAGACTCGGTCAAGCACTCCTTGTGGACAATATGGACACCTTGCACTCTCTCAAAGAAGAGAAACAATTGAAACTTATTCAATATTCATAGTGACTCATACATCTAACCATGTAAATGTATTCATAAATTCAAGAACCAGAAATAACAGGGAGTTTCAAATAAGAAAAGAGTCTACCATTCATTCATCTAGATAGACACTACAACAACATACATTTGGAACAACATTTGGGAAAACACTCCTCTTTTATATTAATTCAATAGTCACATACATGGATTCATACGTTGTTCTTCAACACTCTACAACATATAAAATATATTCAATATCTCCTCACAACTAGAGACCCAACCACAACTACAATGGAAATCCACACAATAGATTCAACAACCTTCTCTCGACAACAATACAAAGATTTATACAAGAGGGCTCTTCGAGTTATTTCCCTCCAACGACTCTAGACTATCCTATCAAATTAAAATCTATCAACTACTTAAAATTTATTACAATAAATATCTGAGTCAAATGCATAAGAGAGAAAGCTCTAGATCTGTACTGAAATCCTTAGTATTAAAGAAAAATAGATTCCCTCATCGATCTTATGTGATGACTCAACCTTCAGGCATTAAAGATGCTCATAAATAAAAATATTCTCCTGATATTACATTAATATGCCAACTTTGGAATTCAAAATATTTCAAAATACGCGCTAGTGCACCCAACTATCCTCCACACACACTTTGTTGGCGATGCTCGTGCATCACAATGCAATGAGTTGTGTAACGGATACCAAAAACCCCACATATAAGTAAATAAACGCTATAAAAATATATTGCATACAAAAATCTCTTTGTGAAATATAGAAAGGGAAAAAAAGAAACTACAAGAAAGCTAGGGCTTCCAATACCAAAAGTAACTATGTAAGCCCCCCCGCCTTTTTAGAATGCATTGAAAATTGTTTGAGTCAAATAGGGGAAATATTGAAATGATCAATAGAATTAAATCACATACTTGAAATTTATCCTCTGCAAATTTGTATGTGACCTACGATGATCCCTTACAAATTTGGCTCTTCAAAAAATCTACCCACTCCAAAGTCTTTGCTGGTAAATCTCTCTTGCACAAATATCCCCTCTAAATTTTGGAAAAGTAATGGAATATTGACTAGGTTTTTCATTTATAAACACATACATTTAGGAAAATTAAATTCCCACTCATTTTTTCACGATAGATTTTTGTGCATTGATGATTAACATGCACACTATTTTTTTTGTAACTTACTTTTTCAGTGATATTTATAGTTTAAAGTACAACGATGCATGTTTTATGTAAAAATGTACCAACAAACAATTTAATTGAAAAATTCCAAATGCAAACGTCCAAAATCAAAATTTTGTAGAGGTTTTTCTTTACAGAGGAAAAAATGGAGGCCACTATTTAGTGCCTCTCATAATTTAACGCATAGGTGTCAAAAATTATACCAAGGAGAAGTGTTTCTCACAACTTAGGAACCTAGGTATGAGAAAGTGTCCAATGTGGTCCTTAGCTCATTAATTTTATGAGAAATAAAATTAAAAGTGAATTTTGGAATATTTGTGAAGTGGGTGACTTAAAGGTCATTAAATCATGGCCATTGATCTCAATGGCTCAATATCTAATCTCCTCCATTGGATCATGTTACTCTTCACCTCCCCGTCACAAGTCTAACTAGGGATTGAGGCACACCCCTTTTGACATTCTTCATGTGCATTTGGAGAGTGAATGACAGAGATAATCTGAGCTAGAGAACAGAGTTGAAATTTCTAAAATTGGCACAAATTTCAAGGCAATATTGTGGCATACAAATCGAGGAGGAGAGTACATAAAGCACAAGGCCATATAGTACAAAATTTGTGAGGTCATACAATAGTGTGAATCCACATAATTTGAGGAGGTAGTACAACAATATTTCTGGAGTATTTTGGCATGAATTTCAAGGCTGTCGTGCAATAGCTTTGACATAGAAACTGAGACAATAGACTAGCATGAATGTTTGAGCGAGAATCCATACTTTTCATACAACTAGTGGCATAGAAAATGAGGGTCATATAGTTCTAAATTTATGGGCATGATTTTCAAGGAAGTTTGGTTCTACTTTATATTAATATGCTAGGCACATTCTTGAGATAAGTTTGTGTAATTTTCTGAATATTATTTTGTTGTAAAAGACAATATTCCTCTAAGATCAGAAATAATAAAATCCCCTCTCTCACTGGTTTTCCCCTTGCGGGTTTTTCTAAGGTCTATTTTGACTAAAAATTCTTGTGTCAACTTTTTGGGTATGAGTTTTATTTATGCATTTATGGATATAGAAGACGTCATGTGTTTCTTGTTTTGAGTTATTTTAATATGCTAACTAATTTGCAACAGAAAATGCAATGTAGGTTGGGCATTAAACTATTTTAAATCTCATTGAGACTTGAAACTAGGTTGGGGTATGAAATTTCTACATGGTATCAAAGCTTTGAAGTGGGAAAGAGCATAAATATATCATCTACAAAGGACAAATAATTTGTTGAGGGAGAGAGGTACTTCACCAAGCATAAATTTTTGGGCTTTTGTTTCAGTTGTGAGGGTCAATGGGCAGTGGTTTGAGGGTTGAGGACATATTGGATAGAGATTCTAATTTCAACTCATGGAAGGAGAGGATTATGTTTCTTGTACAAGAGTGTGATCTATTATACATTGTGAAGAACACACAAATGAATCCTGTAACAGTGCCTACAGATGCTACTCTTCTGGATACCTGCACTAAGAAGAACATTAAGGATAAAATAGTCATCCTTGATGCCATTAAGGACCATGTGATTCCATATGTGACCAGGAAATCCAATTCCTATGATATGTGGGATTGATTAACCAAACTTGACCAAAGTTCCAATGAAAATCAAAAAATGGTGTCGACGGAGAAACTAAAGAGCATTAAAATGAACACGAATGAAAATGTTGCCACCTATATTACCAAGATAACTCAAATAAGGGATGAACTTGGTGTTGTTTGGGAGTTTGTTTCTGATACTGAACTCATGAGGAATTCTTTGAATGGGGTGACCAAACAATGGGATGTCTTTATTGAGGGCATGGTTGCAAGGGGAAATATGCCCAAGTGGGATTGTCTTTTGGATGACTTCATATGGGAGGAAACTTGAAGATGATATGTTCAGGGGAGTTCATCCAATGGTAATGAAGAGGAGAATTTGGAACTTGTAGATAAAGGCACGAATAATTCCAAGAAGGGTTCCAAGGGAGGGAATAAAGAAAAGGGTGAAGGATATGGTCACCAATTTTGTTGCGAGGAAAATCACTTTATGGAATTGGGTAAACCGCAATAGATGGAAATGACTGCAAAAATCAACTCTAATCTCAAGTGTGCTATATAAACAAACATGCTAACAAGATAAGATAAATATCCTACCACGTCCGAACGTTCGATGAAGTCCACTATTGAGAACTTGACTCAAAGCTATATACTTGCAACATGTCCTCAACAACCAAGATACACAAGCATATGGTGATAACATATAAAGTTAGCACATATAATAGAATAATCCATCAATATTCATAACAAATATTCCCATCGAATAACAATTCAAATATTTGAAAGAAATTAATTGGATGAGGAAAGAGTATTTCTATTAAAATGTGATCAACAGAAGGGTATGAGTGACAAACTTTCATTTCGGCACATCTCAGAACCGAGAAAATAAGTTCCTTCTAGCTGGGCCTCCACCACTTCAATCCTCCACCAAAGACAAGCTCATATAAAGGAGACAATGATGTTCTCCATCAAAGAGGGAAGAGCTTGGGGGCTGAACAATGTGTTCAAACTTTAAAGGATAAAGGGATGCAGACTAAAAATGAAGTGAATAATTTCTCCAGAGTAACTTTTCTCTCAAAAGTTGAATTCTTCTCCTTCTTCCACATCTTGGATATGGCCCATTTATATCCTTCAAATGGAATGGAAGGTCTGATTCGTAGCATTTTTAGTATATGGAAGGTCAAGGATCATGGATCTCGCGATGTGACAAGGTTCACTACCTCACCATGACGTGATAATCCTGTAATAAAGTATATATCCTCGATTTCAATTCTCAATGGTTTCCCATCAAGGTTGAATGCCTATGTATCCAAATACCAAAAGTTCACAAGCATTTGGAGCAGCCCCACTTGAGCCCTCATCCCTTTGAGAGCCAAAACATTATAAAGCCCACATCTTTTTAATGCTAATTGGCCCCCTGGATCTATTTCCACTACATCATCAACTTCCTTATGCTCTCTTTCTCTCCATTCAAGTACCATCCTATAAGAAAAATCCATTTTTTGAGTCAAATTTATTTAAAAAACCAAGTTACGAACTTATATGCAAGATGCATTATACACATTCATGTATAGGGCTGTGTATATGGGACTCGATGGCCTACAACCCACGTACACCCTAATTCCTAATTTTTGCCTTACAAAACTCAAAAAATGAGACCTAATTTAAAATTGTAATCTACTAGAAATGAAGAGGAGGGAAAGAGTACTTACTTGGTCCAGACGATTTTCAATTCCATCACTCGTAGATCCCTTAATCGATGCTTGAAAATCATAAGAAAATTGGTCCAAAATGCACTATTTGGGTTAAAATGTGAAATGGTAGGGTAAAATTGGTTATTTTTACTATTTATAGAAAAAATTACCCACTTTACATAGTTTTTGCTAATATTTTGGCCTAGTGGACTAATGGTGCAGTGGATGGAGTTGGTTTTGGTGGTTTATTCAGGGATTATTATGGTTTCTAGCACCATGTCACCCATTTGTGACTTTGGAAGGTATTTTTGTTTGACTAGCATATAGGATAGGTCATCACTCTATTTCACACACTTGCATTATCCTATAATTGTGATTCATATGCCTTAGGTACGAACCCATTTATTAGCGACACATAACCTTCTTTATTCTACTAGTAGTGTCCTTATTAAATGGTAGAGGCTTACCAAACATGGGTGCCCTAGTGAGAACCATTGTGCCAATCGGTGCCCATGCATATATTTTTTCCATAAGACCAGTGTTATGAGGAAAATCTCTCTATGGCTAGGGTAAACCACAACAGATGGAAATGAATGCAGAAATCAACTCTCTTCTCAAGTATGCTATGAAGACAAATATGCTAGCAAGACAAGATAAAAGGCCTACCTTGTTCAGGCATTCGATGAAGTCCACCATTGAGCACTTGACCCAAAACAATACACCTGCAACTAGTCCTCAACAACCAAGCAAGGAAAGCATATGGTGATAATAAATGATGTTAGAACATTCAATAGCATAATCCATTAATAAACATGACAAATACACCCATGGAATAATAATTCAAATATTTTCAAGATATCAATTGGACGAGAAAAGAGTATTTCTATTAATATATGATCAACATAAGTGAAAATGTTGCAGACTTCCATGTCAACATGGTTCATAACTGAGAAACTAAGTTCCTTCTAGCTGGGCCTCCACCACTTCAATCCTCCACCAAAGGCAAGATCATAAGAGAGAAACAATGAGGTTCTCAATCAATAAGGGAAGAGCTTGGGGGCTGAACACTGTGTTCAAACTTAAAGGACAAAGGGATGCAAACTCAATATGAAGTAAATAATTTCTCCATAGTAACTTTGCTCTCAAAGTTGAATTCTTTCTCTTTTCCATTGCTCAGAATTGGCCCATTTATAGCCTTCAAAATGGAACTGAAGGGCCGAGTCAAAACGTTTCCAATATATTGAAGGCCAAGGATTATAGATCTCCTATCATGACATGGAAAACTGACATTAATTTTCATTTTCTGGCACAAATCCTGATGTACTCGAGTTGTAGAGGAGCAACCTATGTATACACATGCTGTATAATAGTCAAGATGCATATATGTGGAAAAATATGTATTTTTAGCTTTGGATTTTACAAACAGGGATGATAAGTCTACATAGGGAAATGGAAAAAGGCCTTCTATGCAAGATTTCATAGGGTGAGGCAAATCTTGCTATAACAGATGCCCCCTAATTTGTGAGGTCATAGGAGTATCTGCGATGGCTGCAATACATTATAGAAAACCCAAAAGTGGAGTGGTGGGGAACCAACTGGATGACCTAGTTGCTCATTACATTCTGCACTGACTTTGTTGATTAAGGTTGGTTGTCATTGATGTCAACTCTTGAAGAAATCCCCATGGCACAAGGGTTTGGGTAATGGACCCAATATTGTTTGATGTAAATATGACTCATTATTGTTTTTTCATGGTTGATAATAAGTAAATATGGATGAACTCCAAAGTGGTCCCCTTATGGTGAAAGCCCTCATGGGAAGACGCTTTTTGGAGTAAGAGAACCCATGCTTAATTGTGGAATAATGAGATGAAGGAAAGTGAATTTTTTAGGGAAAATATCCTATATGGATAGTTCTTGTCATTTCATTTCCAGTAGTATGGGGAACGTCACATAATTCCTCACAGTTAGAGAGTTATGTCCATGAGAAGTTAGAGACCCCATGTTTGGGTAATGGACCCAAGTTTGTTTGATGGGTAACAATATGAGTTATGATATATTTTTAGATAATACTATTATATATGGATAGTACATGTCATGCCATTTCTGGAGGTATGTATAACATCTCATAACTCCTCACAGTTTGAGAGTTATGGCATTATGAAGTTGGAGGACCCTCATATGTCATCTAGAAGCCCCAAAAGGTCAAAGTAGTCAAAGTGGTTTAAGAGATTTTAAAAGGTAAATAATAAATTGAAGTGATGAGTGTATTA
>JZKD02S0241479.1:626267-683763 GCA_000966675.3 Picea glauca | reverse complement strand
GGTTGTTGACTAATCCAAAACTAGGCATGTGAGACTAAAGAAAAGTTTGATGAAAATGCTAGTCTCTTGTTTTTAAAGTTAAGGAAGGTTTGCAGGAATGTGATCATATAAATTATTTCTATTACAAAGCTACAAATCATATTTGGATGATGAAACTGATGAGGGATTTTGGTTGTGGTACATGTTGAGGACATGGTTGAGACAAGTAGTTGATGAGTTGGCGCACATACTTGAGGTGTATAGTTGATGATGTTGGTACACATTGATGAGTCATAGTTGATGAGTAGTTGATAAATGATTGGTACATACTTGGTATATGTTTGGATGCACTTGTTTGTGCTACAGGTTGATTACAGGTTGGTGCATGGTTGATGCACTTGTTTATGGTACAAGCTGATTATAGGTTGAGGTACAGGTTGATGCATGGTTCAGATTTATTGGTACATGTTTACAACGGTATATCTCATAGTGATAGTGTGACAGTGGTTCCATAATTCTACTTCTACTTCAGGGTGGTAGTACGGGGCAAGGAAAGGTGGTTGTAGGCACCTTCTGGTTGTAGCTGGAGAACATAGGGGGTTGTAGCCTCCTTCTGGTTGTAGCCAGAGAATTGGGGAGTTGGAGCTTCCGTTAGGTTTTAGCCTGAGAAACTAGGGGGTTGGAGCCTCCTTCTAGTTGCAGCTGGAAAACAAAGGAAGTTGGTGCTTCCAATGAATGTAATTCTTCAAGACATATAGGAAAAAGCATTCCGTTGTTTTCTCTTGATTTGGGTTTCCACGTAAAACACTAGTGTACTGTGTATGTGTATGATTGTTCATTTGTTCATTGCTTATTTACTCTGTAGTTATTGGATGATAATGATTCATTGATATAACACTTAGATTATATGGTTAAAAGGGTTTAAATTGCTCTATTACTGATTCACCCCCCCTTTCAGTAATCCAACAGACTTTGCATACATGGATGCCAATAGAATTACACGACAGATCCATGTGAAATATACCAAAGAAGTGTCCATGGCCATGAATAGGAAAATACAAATGCGGTTACATGCCAATAGATTTCATAGTCATGAACAAGGCCCAGTAGAACTAGTCTCAAAATCAATATGAAGATATCTATATGCAATGGATTACAATATGATCTCCCATGATCAGTGAAGTCAAATGGGTATTGGTCCAATGAAAAAGAAGCAATATCTCTGGAAAGATGCAACCACATACTAGTTTATTCAAGTCTTCTACACAATGCACCAAGGGTGCAAGTATACATCATGTGAATAAAGGAGTTGAGGTCGAACATAATGAGACATCGCTTGATTAATGGTCATTGATGTATACCATTAAAAAACGTGAGACAACATACCGATAATGAAAGTAGGTATCAAGGTACCGAGTACATTCTTACAAGTGTGAATAAAATAGTCGGTGTTGAACACCTAAAGAATCCATCAATCAAGAGACATTGAAGTATTCCCAACTGTCGATGGTGAGAGAACCTGCCTCAAGGTACTCATAAGATTCTAGGCCCCATTTCTAGAATAAATGAGATGAATTCGATGGAAGGAGTCCTACTAAAAGGAGAGAATTAAGGAATCCTTCATCGGTCATCACGAGGTACAAAGTAGGAGCTTCATGATTTGGTGGAAATTAGACGAAGAACATGTTTAGGAACCAACAAACTTGTGCGTCTTTCACGTGTTCCAAGTGCAAGTGGTACACAAAAAATACCCTCTGAATAGAAACCAATGGTGAAAAATGCTAAAAAATGTGTGGAAACCACCAATAATTCTAATGAAATCCAAGACACTACATGAATCCCAATGTCTGAATAGATGTCTTGCCGTTGAACACAAGGGAAATCACCCCGTCAATGACCAATGATGAAATGTCGAATGCTGGGTTCAAGGTTACCTACCAATGATGAAATTAGAACTAGGGTGCATGATAGGACTATAATATCATGTGATTCTGAGACTATTGTAACTTGAAGAATTTTTTAGGAAACATTGGTCAAGTTTGACCACTTTTCAAACTTCAACAGGCTGGTTGAAGATGGAGTGCCCAGGCAGAGATGAGATCACAAGATCTCACTTGTTTTGTGGACGGAACAAGGGGTTCATTAGGGTTTATTGGATGTCAGACCATGGGTTTACCAATGATTAGGCCTTTTTGTAAGTGAATGTAAAAGTATAAATAAGTAAATATTGTAAGGTAGAAGAAGCATAGTGAGGAGAATGTAATTGGCTAAGTACAAGAGGCAAGTAGTTCTGAGTTGATTTGTGCAACATAACACGTATGTATGGCTCTGTGATTCATAGAGGAGTTGGCTTTGTTCCTTGACCTGATTTTGGGAAGGTGGATCTGGTGCTTAGTGCACAGATCACCATTCTAGTGTGAATCTTGGCTCTGTGGATTAGTGCACAGGAGAAGATGAATGTAAGAGATTGAAGCCTAATAATGAAGAAAAAGCAATTGGTGGACTTAGCCCCACACTAGGGTGAACCATGTATGTCATGTGTTTATGGTTTTCTTTGTGCTATGATGTTTATGTTGTGTATCTTCTTAGTGCATTGATTGCTATATATGATATATAGATTCGTGAATGCTTAGTGCTTTATTTATGCTGAATGTGATAGATATAGCTTATGATGGTAAGTGCGATGTTTATTTTTTTATTGTTACTATGCCAATATGTACTTAGGGTTTGATCTGCGATGTGAGTAATACTAATAGGTTGATGCATGTCATTCTTAAGTACTCTATAGAAGTGTTATAATCACGGATCTATGTCCAATCTTAGTTATAGGAACCTGAGTCCTATAACCCCCCCTTCCTCTAGCTTGGGTGAGACTTCACCTGCTTCGTAGGTGTTGCCGAAAGGGCCGATAGTTAGGGTTTTGTTGGTGCGTTGTTGAACTGTTGAACCCTGGGTCTACCCCTGTGCCAACAAATGGTTCTGTTTCTGAGACCTGGTACTATGATTGCTTGGAACTAAATAAAATAGAATCTCTATCCATAGATCTATTGCTATAGTGTGCAGTACTCTACTTGACTTGCGAAGCATTGTGCTAAGAAAGAAACCCGATCTAAAGAAAAGAGGTAAAATATTGAAAAAGGTAAAGCTTTGTACTTTGATAGAGTAAGATAAGTGGAAATTTTGTTTTGAAAGCATGAATCTTGGTATGTTTGATAGATTCTAACATAGTTTGAAAGCTAGGGTACAGTTAGAAGAAAAATTTGATCTGAATAAATTTGATAGAAATAGAGAAAGATATGTTATTCCTATGCATAGAAACAATTTTTGGACTAATGAATGGATGCAGAAACCTAGAAAGATTTTTTGCAGATTGCAGGTCCAACACTGTGATCCTAGTGCATAATACAAGAGAAGTTGGGGAACTTACAAGAGAAAGAGAGGATTTACATTATGTCATAACTGCAGAAGACCGAGACATCTTGCTAAGGAATGCGCTGGTATAGGTCCTATTTGTCTTTGTTGTAAAATTGTTGGTCATGAGGTTGAGGATTTCCCAATGATGATTGCTAAAGTTGAAAGGATGAACATGATACAAGAAAACTATCAAGAGACTAAGAGAATATTAGAAAATCAGAAAGAAAAAGAATCAGAGAAAGTTCAGACTACATTAGAACAGTTGAAAGAAATGATGAATGGTCACAAAGATGTTAGTTTATTAGAGATATTGAAAGTAAAACAACGCATAGATATAATAATAGGATACTTCGACATAGAATGTGTCATGGATGAGGAGACATAAGTGAATATTATGACATAAGACACTTGGAAAATTTTGGGAAATCCCACTATGGTACCTTCATTGAGAAGGATAGGCTTATTTAAAGGAAAGATGATAACCCTATGTGGAAGAGTTACTAATATATCTTCTATCATTCATGGAACATTGACAAAAGAGGAATTTGAAGTTATTAAGGTTTTTGAGAACAATACCCCCTTCCCCCTTTTTCTAGGTAAGACTTGGATTGAAAAAGATCAGATCAAAAGGAAAGTAGAGGAAGAAGCTACATAAAAGAAAAGCAAGAAATAAGGGATTTCATAGCTAGGAACATAGATCGAATGATAGAAGAATGAGAAGTTAAGTCGAAGCAACAGAAGGTGGGAGATTTAGCTGTCGAGGTTGAAAGAGTGCAAGAAGGTTTGAAGGACCTGTTCAGGAAAGAAGAAAGTAAATCCATCTAGGAACTGGTAAGGGAAAGGATATTAACTTCGAACCCTTTGGAAGTACATCAAAAATGCGAAGTCACTACGATAGGAGAAACTAAGAATAACAATGGGAAGAGGAATACAGAAACAATTAGAGAGAATCAGATCACAGGAAATAAGGTAAGGAAGCTTAGTAAGAAGAAAGGCAAGTTAGAAAAGTTATGAAAATTTACATAGAAGAATTCACAGGAGGAAAGCGTGCAGGATCTGAACCTTGCTAAAATAACAGAACCACACAAAATGGGACTTCTCCCTGGTGAAGCTATATGATCGTTGGAGGTGCCTCGACTGTTAGAATGACACCCTGAAATGGATAGGAAACAAATTTATGGGAGGATAGACCACCGTTGGATGTTGAGACTGTTGGTGCAAGTTTGATCATACCATGGTCCTTCTCAGGTTACCAACAAAAGGTATCATGTAGTCTAGAGTGCTGGAATTTTCATATCCTCCGAAGAGAAGAAGTCTCGGCCGAAGCGTTGTTGAGACAGATAGATAGGGAAGGGAAAGAATTAAGAGGATACATAGATCCCTCAACAATCATTCCTGATCTTTCACAAGAGACATGAATAGATATAAAACATACATGTGCAAGAATTGAACCTACTTACATTGCAAACAAGCATTTAAACATAGAACCATCAAATAGAACTTATATGCCATAAAGAAATATTGTAATGCATAAGTAAAAACATAGAGACACATCATATTGGAAAATTTAGGTCCTTCACATTATCTTCGGAATATTTATGTGATTACAGATTCAGAATTACATAGTAGTGTGTTGTGCAAACTCTTGACTCTAGACTCGTATCATAGAGCTCTAATTCTCAAACAGATAGATCAATTTCATTACAGACTCAAGACTCGACTTAACTCAACTCCCAACAATCAACTCATAACCAACTCGTAATCAAATGACCAACCAAAACAACAATGGAAACAACCCTTTTACACTTATGTTCAACCCTATATATAGTTGGGTTGTGTCTTCTATTTTAGATTGTGCTCTTCCTTGTTATGTTGCAACTATTTGTTGCTTAGTTGGCATTGCGCTGTCTTTCGCAACTTCTTTCTGTTGCTTTTTATTGCTCTGTTGTCTAGCTTCTATTGAAGCTTGTGCAACTCATGCTTAGTCAAAACTTTCCCAATTCCTTATCCAAAAACAAAGGGACCAACAAGCTCCAACCAAAATCCTTGACTCTCCCTCAAGTCAAGTGCTTGGTTCTTTCACATTTTCCAGGAGCATCTATTGTTTTCCTTTGTCCTCCTTTTCTCCTTCCTTCTGCTCTTCTCTTTTTGATTTCTTTTATTTTACCTCTTCAAATGAAGTTCCCAACTCTGGTACCAACTCTAAGGCTCATTGTTTTACTCCTTGAAAGTTTCCCACTTTATCTTGGAATTTCCCAGTGAGGAGTGATGCCTCTACAACAAACTATTGGGTCACTTATTTACTATTCGCCTTTGGCTTGGACACGACCAACAAGTTCCACTCGGAATTTGTTGTTGCATCAACTTGATGCATTTGCATATACATTGTCTGAATGACAAGTCGAAATTCATGCAAATATTTCTTTTCTATGGACTGTGCCTCAAAGAGAGCGTTCAACTCATTGTCCACTTGTTGGATTTGTTCAAAATTCTGTTGTTTCTCCATCGGATCCATCATGGCTGCAACTTCCTCATTCAACACCTGGATATTTGTGTGCACCTCCTCCAAGACTTGGTTTTGTCGAGTGATGATTCCCATCCAATCCCTGACTTCCCTGAAAATATTTGTGCATTTCGTTGTGTGCTTGTGCAATGTTGCTCGTGCATTGTCACCTTGCAGTACGATCGTCTGCATCTACTCTTGCAACTTCTGAGGATGATGCTCTGCCTCTTACTAGGCCTGTTGTAAATGTGCTTTCATCTTATTAGCTTGAGTGGTGAGTTGTGTCCATGCTCTTTGTAGCAACTCAATCTGGTGTTCCAGATCACCTGAATCACTGACTTCAGGTAGTTCGAGTGAAACCTTCTGAATATCCAACCAAGCTTCGACAAGTCTTTCCTGCACTCTTTCCAGTTTGCGTTGAACTTGGATTTTGTCATGTGCTTCCTGCATCTTGCATGTTTTCACGTCAAACTCTTCCTTCCTTGCAACCTCAGTAGATATCTCAACCTCCTGGAGCCTTTTATCTAATTGATCAGTTGATTCTCTGATCAATCCAAATAATTGCGTAGCTAGACATTGTATGAGATCAAAAGATGAAGGAGCTGTGTCTCTGGGTGCTCGCATTTGCAGTGGAAGTTCACTAACCATTGAATGCTCTGAGTGGGTCTCTACGTCCTCCTCTGTTGGCAGTCCTGGTGTGATCCTCGACCTTAGCATTACAGGAAAAAGAGTCAGAACCTCTATTCTAGCTATGCAAAGTTGCATCAATTCTCCACATTGCAGAGGGTCCTCGAGAATCTACTCCATTTTTTCATGCGTGGATGTCGCGCTCTGCCCGGGTGTTGATTTTGGTTCCCTCTGAGGCTCTGGTAGCTCCTGATCTTTTGTTATTTCTACTTCCTGCATTGTGGTTTCTTATACATCCTCAACCTTGTCCAGTTAGGGGATTTGATGTTTTCTTTGGGCGTACAAGTCCTCCACAGTGTGGGTGTATTTTCCTTGTGTCAAAGATTTAGGCTGTTGTTCCTGGATGTTTGGATTCATACCATTCATATTCATGCTCTACTCTAGTTCTTTGGGGTCTGGACCAAAAACTTATAATCTTGTCTTGGGTGACTCTTAGGTTATTTCTAGGAGTCCTCGCTCCACTTGCTCTAGCTGATTGAGATGCATCGGCTCTAGGGTTGTGGTCTGGGGTGGAATTATGGTGACGAGGTTTGGTGATTAGGGTGGTGGTGGTGATGGAGGGTGCTCAATGATGAATGTGGACATAAAAATTTTAGGCTCAGGGTCATCATGGATGTGGATGATAGTGTTGGATTTGACCGTTGAGTGGGTGTGGGGAGTGGCTGATGCAAGGGGTTGTGGGTTCAGAGGTTTGTTTGGTGAGACCTCGGTTCTGGGCCTCTTCACTAATGGTTCGGTACTGAACACAACGCTCAATGTTTGGTTAGCATCCTCACCTGACAACACAACATTGGTAGGCATCTGACGGAGGGCTGGCCTTTTCTTTCACTCCAACTACTGCATCTCTTCTTCCTCCTCAGAGTCTGAATGTGCAGGGGCGTTTGGCTTCTGTGACTCTAGACTTGAGTTTGGTCCAGCTCCCACTTCTTTGTTTGTCTTCTTAAGTATCTCCACAGATAGGATATAATGCATTCCCAACTTGCACTGACTGCATTTGACTCCTAGACATGACATGACTTCCTTGTCAAAGGCCTCCTCATCCAAATAGAATGACAACATCCTTATCTGGAAATCTTCCCTGCTAACATGTCTTGACCATAAAAATGTATGGTGTTCGTTCATGCTAAAGGAAATATTTCTCATATTTCATTTGAGGAGCTCCTATGGGATACGTAGCCTTTTTTTTTCATTTATCAAACCATTGTACCACAAAGAAAATGCTGCGGTGTTGAAGGTTGGATTCTTCGAATTTGACCTGGACTGCCATGGCTCGAACATCTTTGACATGTTCCCCTTGTCTAGTATCTCCGACTATATTCCCATAGGTGGCCTCCATTTGAAAATTGTGAATTCCATTGTAGATATCCATAAGTGAAGGTTCCTCCCTTCTCTGATTCTTCCTCACATGCCATCAGTAGTTCCTCCAATAGGTAACTACACCAATTGAACATAGCATCGTTTGCGCAAAAGTTTGCTATTGATAATGCATCTAATGTGCATTTGCCCTTGTAGTATGATCTCATAAAATTACTGGCTATGATGTAACAATCAGTCTAGATTGTCTCAGGTAGTATGGGTTCAATTATTGATGTGCATCCCCCCTCTTTGTGTTGAATTTCTCATACAAGCTAAGCTCACCTTTCTTTTTACCGTGCTTACCAGGACCCTGGAGTCCTTTCAACACATCCTCTCCTTTGAAGGATAGTCCAGTAACCCGTTGGATGTCTTTAGCATGGATTGCATACCACTTATACAACCATAGACTTATGTCATGCACCCTGCTTATTAGAAATCTCGTTCCCACGCAATCTCACCAGTGGTACCAAAGACTGGTAGGTCTCTCAAGTTCATGATGGTCAAATTGAATAAATTGATGAAGTATGATTTTGTCACAAATTGCATGCCTCCTAATCCATTTGGATCCATCTCCCAAAATATGTCTGTGTTCATCTATGGAAACAAGATTGAATCTGTGAGGTCAATATCGAGGATATTAACATGCTCCACCTTCCCTTTGAGATCGCCCATGACCTCGACTCAGGGGTCGTAGGGCTCCTCTAGTACCTCTTCTTTAGACATGGAACTTAGTCTTGCTGTGGTTCTTGACATTCCCACTTCTGTGGCAGGCTAAGGACTAGGGTTATGACTGCAGATTTCACAAAGGTACAAGCTGGTTCACTCTACTGAATTCAGAAATGACTATGTTATTTTGGAAATGATGCATTCTCAGGTGAGTTCGGCCTTATAATTGGCTTAATGGGAAAGTTTAGAAGTAATTGTTATTCATCATGACTGTATGGATGCAACTGGATCTGAGTTGTCTGATGGGATGGCTTAACAGGGTAAATCCTATTGGGTTATTTTGGAATTTACTTATTTGTGTGAGTTGGATAAGGATGTGGCCAATTTCAGACCTTTTTGTTTGAAGTGTAGGTATCCCAGTGTGAACTTCGATGGCATCTTTGCATAACATGGCTTTATGGATTAATTGACCTCATATGTCGTACCAAATGGAAATAAAGGCTATGATTAGACTGGGTTCATGTGGCACATGGACTTAAATCGTGTTCAGATTTATCCTCCCTCCGACCACAAAGGTTATTCCCATCATATTAATTCCTGTCATTAATGGATTCTCTTGTGATGGGGATTCTACACTGCTAAGTCAGTAGTTCTATATCAAACAACACTTAAACATAAAATGAACTATGTGTCATGGTGAAACACTGCACACATCGACTTTATTTACAAAAAATTCAGAAAACTCAAATCTAACTATTCTACAATCTCCTTTGGACTAGAACGACAATCCCTCTTTCTTAGTTTTGAGACAGGTAGGGCTTCAGGTGAGTGCCATTCACCCATATTGGCCACAACAAACCATATAGTTGTGTGAGTCTGACTACTCTTGAGGGTTGGATCTCCGCAATTATGAATGGTCCCAACCAATGCATGTAGAACTTGCTAGGATGCTTCTGGTACCGACTATCATAGAGTATCACCTTGTCTCCTTGCGTAAATACCTTATTATTAATGTTCTTGTTGTGCTAAGATTTTTTTCTTTCTTTTTCAACCGACTGATGGAAGTCTTCTAGAAATATGGTCTCCTTGAGTTATTGTAACTCCATATGTCTCTATGCAATGGATTCCTCTTCTGACATACGTGTGACTTGTGCAATATACCGACTTGGAGTGATGAATTCTATAGGCACCATTGCTTCTTTCCCATAAACTAGTTGGAATGGTGTGTACTTGTGGAGTTTCTTTGTGGTTGTCCTGTAAGCCCATAGTACAGATGGAACTTTGTCATCCTAGTCCTCCCAATTTGTGAAACAGACCTTTGTTAACCCCCTTTCCAGAATCTTGTTGAAGGTTTCAACTGTTCCATTGGCCTGTGGGTGGTAGGGACTTCTCTTATGATGTTGAATCAAGAATTCTGTTGTAAGTGTTGCTATAGTGCTCCTAATGAAATGAGATTTTTGATCACTGGTTAGGCTCCTGGGACATCTGAACCGAGTGATGATATTCTCAAAAATGAACCTGACAAAAATATCTATCGAACATTCTTGTACAACTATTGCTTTTGCGCAATGGGTAAGGTAGTCAGTTGCGGTAATGATGTACCTAGCCTTTGAATGCTTGGTGATAGGATTGATTGGGCCAATGAATTTAGCTACACATTTCTCAAATTCTTAAAGATCTCTAACTAGTTTTAGTGGTAGTTCATGTCAGCGTAATGAGTTACCCACTCATTGACAAACATCACATGATCTAGTGTATACTTTGGCATCCTTGAAGAGTGTTTCCCACCAAATTCTTGCCTGGAGAAATTTCTATGCAGTGGCCTTTCCTCCTACATGGCCTCCTGCAACTCCACTATGGCATTCCCAGAGTATATCCTGTCTTTCATGATCCAGGACACATCGTCTGAGGATGTTGTCTAGTCCTAGTTTATACAACTGTTCGACGATCAACTGGTAATCTATTTCTCTAACAACCATGTCGCATTTCTAGTTTGCAGAATATGTTTTTGGACATGCCCCTGTACTTAGGAATATTGTTATGTCCTCCAGGTGCTTCAGTATGGCCTCAATCTTGAACAAGTATGCATCTAGGAGCTGATCATCTATTGCTCCACCACTTTACCCTAACTCTAACCTGGATAGGTGATCATGTCCTACATTTCACCTTCCCAGCTTGATGATAACTTCGAAGGAAAATTCCTGAAATAATAGCAACCATATACAAATTCTTCCTTCTAACACTGGTTTGTTAACTAGATAATTTAATGCAGAGTGATCAATAAAGAACTTGAAATGAGAACCTAACAAATAATGTCTAAATTTCTACAAAGCATAAATCATGGATAAACCATCCCTTTCTGTCATTTTGTAGTTGGGCTCTGCTTGCGATAACTTCCAACTCACAAAGTAGATAGGGTGATCCATAGCTCCATCACCAAGTTGCGTTAAGATAGCTCCCAAGGCAATTCTTGAAGCATCTACATGGGATTGAAATTCCTTCTCCCAGTTTGGGAATATCAAGATGGGTGCTATGATGAGTTTCTCCTTAAGTATATCAAATGCTTGATCACATTTTTGGGTCCATTGAAACGTTTCAGCCTTTTTCAGTAGGTTTTCCATAGGTGCAGTAATATTGGCATATCTTTGGATGAGCCTATGATAGTAACCTATGTATCCCAGTGTGGAGCGCAATTGTTTGGCACTCAAGGGTGGTGGCATATTCAAAATGACTGCAACTTTGGCTGGGTCTATCAATACTCCTTCTTGTTAGACTATGTGGCCCAAGAAATTCCCATGTGGTACACAAAAGATACACTTTCTGAGATTCAATGAGATCTGCAACTCTCTGCATATGTCAAACATTAGTCGCAATAATGCTACATGTTCCTTGAGAAGGCTATATATTGTGCAATCATCCATATAGACTTCTATAAATTTGTGAATGAACTCTCTAAAAGATGTTATCACAATTTTTGAAAAAACTACAGGGGCGTTATTTAAGCCAAATGGAATCACATTGTATGCGAAGGATCCCCATTCTATTATGAAAGTGGTTTTCTTTTTTTCCTCTTCAATGATCATGACTAGGTGGTATCCCAAAAATCCATCTGTGAATGAGTATGCTTCCTTCCCCACAACTTGTTCTAGCACCTTATCTATAAAGGGTGTTGGGAAAGGGTCATGCACATAGGTAGAGTTGAGACTTCTGTAGTCTACATAGACTCTAACATCCTATGTGCCTTTCTTGCTTTGAATAACTATCAGGCTAACCCACTATGCTTCTTCTACTGAAAAAATGAGACCTGCTTCCAACATATTTTCTATCTCCTTCTTAACCTTATTTTTTACTCTAGGGTTAAGATAGTATGGTCTATGTCTGACAAGCTTGGATCCTGGTTTCAATTCAATATTCATTTCTCCCATAACTCCTTTGATTCCCTTTAACTTTGAAAAAGTCTTTGGGAACAAATCCTCATATTCCTGCAACAAAATCTATATTTCTTGACTAGTTTTCTCATCCCAGTAGTCTCCCACCATAGCTATCTTGGGTTAATTTGTGGTCTCTATATTGATTTTGCACAATTTTAATGGGTGATTGTAGGAACCATCAGGCTGGCTGGGTATGGTGTTTTTAATTTCTTTGCTCCCCTCTGTCTCTTTTATGGCTAGGCTCCTCAATTCCCTTATGTCATCTAGGCTTTCTGAATCTTCGCTAATCTGATAGAATTCTATAGGTTTCTTAGTTGAAGGCAAGTGGATATTGGTTTGAAGTTGTTGGTTCTGTTTGGAACATACCACTAAGTTTGATTTCTGATTACCATTATCTGTAAAAATAAATTCTTTAATATTTTGCAGGACTACTTCAAGCTCAGGGTACTTACTTGTAAATGAGAAGTCCTTGTAAAAATGAACTACCAGTGTTTTCCAGTCGCTGTTCTGTCTTCTGGTTTCCTCATGTATAAACCAAGATTTTTGGATTGGACCTTGGGAGCGGGGAAATACTTAAACCCAGAAGTGAGAGGGTATTCCTGTATCTTACCACTTTATCGCACACTGTTCAATATGTATTTTAGGATCCGATTCTCCACTGAACAATTGTGCAACTTGGATATCTGTTTGCATATCTGATTCCAGCTGATCCTTATTCTAGAACCTGTGTTACACCTCAAAATTACTCACCTCGATAGTGTCACAAGCGTCATCATTACAAGTGTTGTAAGTGTTGCATCTTGTCCGCAAGTGTCGCATCTTGACTATAAGTGTTGCAAGTGTCAAAAACATCATACTGCCATCTTTCCTATGTTGTGCCTCTAGCGACATCACAATGACACTTAATACACCTCAAAGGTTAGTTTGGAAGATGAAAAGTCTCTTGACAGGGAGTACAAACCTTTTCCCATTGGAAAAACCACTCAAAAAATGAATTTTGGAGAGGAGTGCTCCCCTACCCACTGTCAGGGAGTGTTGGTGCTCCCTAAGCCTCTTTGGGGGAGTGTTTGAGCACCCTGTTCACCCTTTTGGGGGAGCGCTACCCTTTGTTTAGAAAATTATGGGTTTGTTGAGGCAAATAAGGGAAGAATCCCTCAATTCCTGAAGGTAGTTGGATTCAAATAGATGTTCAAGGCATGATCTTAGGGAAGATCCTCCACTGAAGGAGATGAATCCTCAATTTGTCCCAAAGATCTCTCAAGTGGTTATGCCTCTTCAAGGTTATAGAAGGAGGCCTTCTCATGGTGAAAGGGGGAATGATAATTGATAATTGCATCAAACTTATGATCTCATGAGTGATATGTCATCAAAGAAATTAGTGGAGATTGATTGAGCAAAGGGGTTGGACAAGGAGAACTGGAAGAAGCTATTGCACCTTCATTCAAAGGATTGTAAGTACTTTTACTTGTTCTCATTAATAATCAATGCTTAGCCTGTTTATTTGAAACTTTTGCTTGTTCCATATGAGTTTGTCTGCAGTAGATGGATCTATGTTTGAGATAATCTCAGTAGAGTAGGAAGTCTTTTGTACCTTTGTTTGTTTTACAGGACCTATCAAGGAGCTCAGGATCGAAGCTCAGCCAGGACTTTACAAGGACAAAGGTCGTTCATAAGGTACATATATTTATCTTTCTCTTTCATTAATTAGCTTGATTAGATCTAAAAGGAAGTTAGTGTCCATGTTAAACACTTTCTGTCTTGGCCTTAGGAGTCTTGAGACCAAGAGGGAATCCACTTGTTCACAGGGGGATTCACCTACAATAGAAATTGGCAACTCCACTAGGGAGGAGCTTTGATTTTTGTTTCCATTCCCAGATCTTGTTTTGCCCCTTTTCCCACTGATTTGATATTCTCCATTATGTGTCTCTGATCCTTAGATATTATTGTTGGCTTTTGGTTCATCTTACACACTAGATGTTTACATTTTTCCTGAGTTTGTTTTGTATTTCTGGACAAAATTCTGAGTTTTTAGATACTAGTGCTCCCCTACCCTTATCAACAGGGCATTGGCACTCCCTTGCAATCTTCCACAGAGTGTTGGAGCGCTCTATGTCCCCTTTTGGGGGAGCGCTACCCCTTTTTTCTGAAAAAATCTTCTTAGAAATCAGTTTTTTCTCAGTCTTTTTGCTGATTCATCTGCTCGGGGTTTATGCTATCTTAGTGTGTCCTTGTTTAGCCTCCAATTATTGTTTTTATAAGGATTAATCATCTCTTTTTTGGATTGTTTTTGACATTTTTCCTTACTTTGCAATAACTCTTTGTTCTTGATGATTGAGAGTCAATTTGTCATTTTCTTCTCATTTATCTGATTGAGTGAAAACTTTGTAAGGAGTTTCAAAGGTCTTTCTTTTTAATTTTTGATCTTTGAGTCATCTTGTCGAAGCTCTTTCTCCTTCCTTATGAGTTTTTGTCTTTCTATTTCTTGTTTGATCACAACAAGGGTGTCTTTTGGTTTATGTGAAGTTTTCTTCCAGATTGCTTAAATATCACAACTCTTGAAGTTCGATTAGCATAGGAAGATTTACATCTAATGGTTATCACTCACATATAAACATTTTAGCATTGCATTGGATTCATTATTGAGGACTATTTCATGAGGTCATTGCATCTTAGTGTTTGACAGTGAAAATAAAATCCTTCTCCTTCCCCTAATTAGACATTCATTGAAAGAAAAGATTGCTTATCATTTCTTATGCATGTTTTGGGAACTGAGTCATAATATCATCAATTTTCACTCTCATACACCTCTGAGTAAACATCAACTACTAAAATCAACACTTAACTAAAATTTATCAGAATTTTACATCTTTTTTAGCAAACCTACATTAGTTTAAGGTGCAGGGATTTGGAATAGGTTAAAAGGATAACTTTCCAAAGCTATCAAACAAACTTAGCATCTTGTGATAGGGAGAGAAAATCCAATTGTCGTATAGGATTTCTGGGATCCCCCTCTCACACAGGGGTTATGAACGAGGTCACATTCAGGTGAGTTACAGAGATTATCCCTCCGTGGTTCAATTGTTTGTATAGGTCAGATCGTATATTGGGGGTCACTTGAGGGTATACCCACGATTATGTGTGGGAGCCTCTCGAGTTGATTTCAAACTTGTTATCCTACCCATACCTTCAGATCGAACTGTCGACTGTACCTTCCCAGGGGCTGACTGCAAATTGGTGACCTTAGTAACCATAATATTTAGGGTCCCACACAAGGTGATGATGAAGGGAAGTCTCACTGTACCTGGAACAAATGTTGGTCAAAATCACTCGGGATCCTTGGAGGGTAAATCCACAATTACTGCATGGAAACTTCCAGCAAGGCATAAGTCCATTAATAAGGCTACCAACATAACTGATCCACCCTCTCTATCCCCGCCCCTTCCTATTTTGATCTCGCGACGTTGGATTTCATCACCAGCTAGTGTTTTCATTGTGGGAAGGTTTTGTTTGATTGTTTGGTTCTCAGATTCATAGCGTGTGTTGGTTGTGTTACTTATTGGAACTTAGGTTGAGTCAATGTTAATGGAATCCAATCTTGAGAGTACCAATGGAGGAACCCCTTCTCCTGGGGAACCTTATACCTTTCCTTCTTTCAGAAATTTTGGTCCTCCATACATTGCCACACTGAGTCTTCCGGGACTCAGCATCGGATTACCAGTTTGGTTGTTCCCCACTCCGATGATCTCGAATCCTCCCAATGTTTCAAATGCACCTAATACTTTAGATTTTAGTACACCACCCACACATCAAACTCACGTTGAATTTTCTCCTTCTTCACCCATTAAGTCTCCTTCCCTTTCTCCTTCTTCGTCTAGTGAAAGATCTAAAGCAAGTAGGTAGGTTGATCAGAAGAAGAAGAAACAAAAAGAGAAGAAGAAGAAGAGCCCGAAAAGGACCAAGGCTCCAACAAAATCAAATGTTGAATCCCAACAACTAGCTACTATTAATAGTATCGGGAGTGTTGATGAGGTCAACAAGATTAAAATGAAGAATCCGAAACCCAAATTCCCTTGCAGTCTTTGTAAGGGTGACCACTTTTTGAGGGATTTCCCTGGTATTCTGAAGGTCTTAGAAATGTGGTCCTCCACGTCATCGGCCTTTGCTGGTCATGCTGGTGATACCCCATCAACTAGTGACATTAAAGTTGGTAAGAAGAAGACAACCGTCAAATTCCATTGTATGATATGCAAAGGTGATCATTATTCTCACCTTTGTCCTCGCATGGATGAGGCTTCTTCTCTTTTGGAAAAACTTCAAATTCCAAAAGGTTATCGTAAGCTTTCCCCCAATCCATCATTAGTTGATGGACTGATCAATCTGGTTCCATCCCTGGTCAATTCGGTTGATCAGGTGGTCAATCTAGTTTCATCCTCGGTTGAACCGCTCACCAAAGTAGTTGATCCAGTTTTATAATATATCATCCCTACTCTTCATCAAAAGAGTGTAACACAAGTAGTCGATCTATTTTCATCCTCAGTCGACCCCACTCTCCCATTAGAGAGTGACACCAAAGTGGTCGATCCGTTTCGACCTGTCAACCCCATTCTCCCCTTGGAGAATGAAACCCAACTGGTCGATTCAGTTCTGTCATCGGTCGATCCCACTCCTCATTTGATGAGTGCCAAAGTGGTTGATCCAGTCCCTTCCTCAGTCAGTCCCACCCTTCCTCTGAAGAGTGCCTGCATGGTTGATCCGATCCCATCATCGATCAATACCACTCTTCCTTTGAAGAGTGCCTGCATGGTTGATCCGATCCCATCATCAGTCGATCCTACTCTCCCTCTAGAGAGTAAACCCAATACTGCCCACATTTTTCTCGTTGATATAGAATATACCATGATGGGGGGCATTCATCATTCTACCGTGAAACCCCCTCCAAGAAATGAGGCCATCCTTTTTGATTGGGGTGCACTAACATGACCTCACCTTTCCTCTCACATTCCTTTCCAGATTATAGTACAGGTTTGTGGTCGGGACGTTCCTCAAACGCTAATAGATGAAGGTGCATCCGTTAGTATTTTGTCCTCTGTTACTTGGCATGCTTTGGGTTGTCCTCAACTTGCACCAGTTACATAGAATCTGTTATCTTTTAACAGAAGAACTAGTCAACCTTTAGCGACCCTTCCTCAGTTTCCAGTAACTTTGGGAGGGAAAACTGTCTTTATTGATGTCATGGTAGTTTGAGACCCCTTGGATTTTTCTTTACTCCTTGGGAAGGATTATGTCTATTCCATGAAAACTATTGTGTCCACTCTTTTTCGTGTGATATATTTCCCTCACGATGGAAAAATTGTGACTATTAATCAACTTTCATTCATCGGTCTTGACTAGATTACCTCCTTGAATGGTTCTTATATGACGACAGTATCGCCCCCACCTCAATTCAATTATGTGGCGTTATCTCCCATGAATTCAACCTCTGATGATTTGGATATGGTAGTTGACATGGTGATCTCTTCGATAGGGTTATTGGAGCCTGATCTCCTTATCCTTGTTGCAACCCTCGACATGTGTTCCTTCCAGAATGATTTTCTTCCATCCAGTGAATATCTCTTGGAATCCATGATCGAGTTTTTTCCCTTGACATGGTGTCCTTCTAGAGCATTTTTCTCTTGGAATCCATGATCTAGAAGAGTCCACGAGCATAGTTTCTCTTCTTTTTGGCAAGCTCGTTAAAAAATGAAACATAAGATTTGAGCATAGTTTTCCTCTCTGTAGAAAGCTCATTAAAAAATGAAACAACAATCTGGGGATTGAACCCAGATCCTTGAGCATAGTTCTTTTTCTATGTCAAGCTCGTTAAAAAATGAAACAGTCACCTCTCTTGAACCTTATTTTCATACACTCTTATCCTTTTTCTCCATCTAGTAGAGAAATTGGTGACAACCTCATAGTTGGTGAATGAATTGAATCTTGGAGGGCATGTCTCCAGCCTTTGATGATCATTCTGGAGTTAAGCCACTAGATTTCAAGATGGGGGCATACCGATCTTGGTATTTGTTCTTTCTCGTGCTCGTAAATACATAAGAATGCAACCAAGTAAAATTTTATCTCTTTTTCGGACCTGCATGGATATACAAAAAATGAACCCTTTGGAGTCATCTTTGAGCTTTTTTCAGACTCTCTAAACATGAAAAGATTGCCGAGTGATCTTGCTTCTTTTCCCACTCGTTAAAAGGTTTGAAAGGGCATCTTTCGAGTGATAATTTATCTCTTTTTCGGCCTCGAGAGACTAACATTACAAAAAAGGACAACATTGGAGTCATCTTTAAGTTGTTTTCAGACTCTCTATTATGAAAAACCACTGAGTTTACCTTCTCTGGACTCGTTAAACGATCATACATTGAAGGGCCCATATGGGACCGAACCCTTACTTCTTCCCGTTTGTTAAACAAAGGAAGAGGTACTTACTGAAGGTGAGTCATATCGAGCATGTGTTACCCTCCTAGAGCTCTTTAAATTAAAAAGAGGTACTCGTCTATCTGAATGGGGGAAAAATTGAAAGAAGCAAGACAAGTAGTTTTTGATAACACTACCAATAACTCTTATGGTCACCCTTGAACATGACACTTTGTCTTTGCATGCATTTTAATCTGCTGAACCTCTGCACTGATCCAATCCTCTGAGTTTCTTTTACTCCTTTGGGTCACCTGACGAAAGTCATAGCATCCACTGCATCATCAAGTTTTGGTCCATGTCAAGTTTTTGTTGATGTGACTCAATGTTCAAGGTAAGTATCTACCTCGAGAGTCAACCATCACAAATATCATGTTTTAATACTCATGTCGGTCCATGTTCAATTGATCTACCAATTAGATCTCTATGTCAGTTTCGTTTCGTTGATGGGGGATACATCAAATCCCTCCTTCAACGAGTCTGTTCCTGTCGACTTCAAAACATTATCCAGGAACTAGACTTAGAAGCCAGTTAGTACCTTGGGACCTACATGCCTCAATGGCAGGCCTCCTCATGTCTGACAATAGGTTTACAGCATTGACCTCTGATCGGATGATTCCATGGATGTTCGACTTCATCTCATCTATTCACATTCATCGGAATGTACTAGAGTAACTTGGGAATCATTGACATCAGTGGTGATCTCCCTCGCGCCTGTTAACGATTTACATCATTGACCGATAATCAAGATGTTTTTTCCATGTTCAAAATCATGACATATATTCACATGGTTGGATTCATACTACATATGGATCGGTAAGAAGACCTTGGGTTGAGTCATCACTCTTATATGTACTTTTCCTAGGTTGCAAAAGAGTTCTTTTGAACTATGACGCATATACTGTTACATAGATCCACTTTGTATTGGTCGCAGATATGTCTTGTCATCTCATAGATCCACTGTGTATTCTTCATGGCTATGATCGGTTCAGGTCATAGGAGTATAGATTCACATTGTATTGTCAGTGGCTATACCTTTTGTCAATATAATTATGGATCCGCAGTGTATTTTATGGTGGCCATACTTAAAAAGTCTTTATCACTCATGCATAGGTATGCCTACCTTGGGTTTTGAAACATGTCATAATATTTGTTTGATGGTTGTGTGATGAATGACCAACATAACATTGAGCATGTAATGGTGTCCTTCCAGAGCATTTTTCTCTTGGAATCCATGATCTAGAAGAGTCCACGAGCATAGTTTCTCTTCTCTGTGGCAAGCTCGTTAAAAAATGAAACATAATATTTGAGCATAGTTTTCCTCTCTGTAGAAAGCTCATTAAAAAATGAAACAACAATCTGGGGATTGAACCCAGATCCTTGAGCATAGTTCTTTTTCTATGTCAAGCTCGTTAAAAAATGAAACAGTCACCTCTCTTGAACCTTATTTTCATACACTCTTATCCTTTTTCTCCATCTAGTAGAGAAATTGGTGACAACCTCATAGTTGGTGAATGAATTGAATCTTGGAGGGCATGTCTCCAGCCTTTGATGATCATTCTGGAGTTAAGCCACTAGATTTCAAGATGGGGGCATACCGATCTTGGTATTTGTTCTTTCTCGTGCTCGTAAATACATAAGAATGCAACCAAGTAAAATTTTATCTCTTTTTCGGACCTGCATGGATATACAAAAAATGAACCCTTTGGAGTCATCTTTGAGCTTTTTTCAGACTCTCTAAACATGAAAAGATTGCCGAGTGATCTTGCTTCTTTTCCCACTCGTTAAAAGGTTTGAAAGGGCATCTTTCGAGTGATAATTTATCTCTTTTTCATCCTCGCGAGACTAACATTACAAAAAAGGACAACATTGGAGTCGTCTTTAAGTTGTTTTCAGACTCTCTAAATATGAAAAACCACCGAGTTTACCTTCTCTAGACTCGTTAAACGATCATACATTGAAGGGCCCATATGGGACCGAACCCTTACTTATTCCCATTTGTTAAACAAAGGAAGAGGGACTTACTGAAGGTGAGTCATATCGAGCATGTGTTACCCTCCTCGAGCTCTTTAAATTAAAAAGAGGTACTCGTCTATCTGGATGGGGGAAAAATTGAAAGAATCAAGACAAGTAGTTTTTGAGAACACTACCAATAACTCTTACGGTCACCCTTGAACATGACACTTTGTCTTTGCATGCATTTTAATCTGCTGAACCTTTGCACTGAGCCAATCCTCTGAGTTTCTTTTACTCCTTTGGGTAACCTGACAAAAGTCACAGCATCCACTGCATCATCAAGTTTTGGTCCATGTCAAGTTTTTGTTGATGTGACTCAATGTTCAAGGGAAGTATCTACCTCGAGAGTCAGCCATCACAAATATCATGTTTTAATACTCATGTCGGTCCATGTTCAATTGATCTACCAATTAGATCTCTATGTCGGTTTCGTTTCGTTGATGGGGGATACATCAAAGCCCTCCTTCAACGAGTCTGTTCCTGTCAACTTCAACACATTATCTAGGAACTAGACTTAGAAACCAGTTAGTACCTTGGGACCTACATGCCTGAATGGCAGACCTCCTCATGTCTGACAGTAGGTTTACATCATTGACCTCTGATCAGATGATTCCATGGATGTTTGACTTCATCTCATCTAGTCACATTCATCGGAATGTACTAGAGTAACTTGGGAATCATTGACATCAGTGGTGATCTCCCTCGCGCCTGTTAATGGTTTACATCATTGACTGATAATCAAGTGGTTTTTTCCATGTTCAAAATCAAGACATATATTCACATGGTTAGATTCATACTACATTGAGATTGGTAAGAAGACCCTGGGTTGAGTCATCACTCTTATATGTACTTTTCCTAGGTTGTGAAGGAGTTCTTTTGAACTATGACGCATATACTGTTACATAGATCCACTTTGTATTGGTTGCAGATATGTCTTGTCATCTCATAGATCCACTATGTATTCTTCATGGCTATGATCGGTTCAGGTCATAGGAGTATAGATTCACATTTTATTGTCAGTGGCTATACCTT
This sequence comes from Picea glauca, assembly GCA_000966675.3. NCBI lineage: Eukaryota > Viridiplantae > Streptophyta > Pinopsida > Pinales > Pinaceae > Picea > Picea glauca. The sequence goes on along the minus strand of JZKD02S0241479.1, from coordinate 662,223 downwards.
TTGTCAATATAATTATGGATCCGCAGTGTATTTTATGGCGGCCATACTTAAAAAGTCTTTATCACTCATGCATAGGTATGCCTACCTTGGGTTTTGAAACATGTCATAATATTTGTTTGATGGTTGTGTGCAGATTTTTCCGATTTCTCTATGTCCATACCCTTGCTCGAAAAAGTCTACAAATTACTTCAGTCATCATCATCTACTAACTTCATACTTTGGGGGGAAATCTGTTACACCTCAAAATTACTCACTTCAATAGTGTCGCAAGTGTCATCATTACGAGTGTTGTAAGTGTCGTATTTTGACTATAAGTGTTGCAAGTGTCAAAAAAATCATACTACCATCTTGACTATGTTGTTCCTCTAATGACATCACAAGGACACTTAAGACACCTCAAAGGTTAGTTTGGAATATGAAAAGTCTCTTGACAAGGAGTACAAACCTTTTCCCATTGGAAAAACCACTCAAAAAATGAATTTTGGAGAGGAGTGCTCCCCTACCCACTATCAGGGAGTGTTGGCACTCCCTAAGCTCTTTGGGGGAGTGTTTGAGCACCCTGTGAACCATTTTGGGGGAGCACTACCCTTTTTTTTTCAAATTGTGGGTTTGTTGAGGCAAATAAGCGAAGAATCCTTCAATTCATGAAGGTAGTTGGATTCAAATAGATGGTCAAGGCATGATCTTAGGGAATATCCTCAACTGAAGGAGAGGAATACTCAACTTATCCAAAATATCTCTCAAGTGGTTAAGCCTCTCCAAGGTTATATAAGGAGGCCTTCTCATGGTGAAAGGGGGAATGAAAATTGAGAATTACATCAAACTTATTATCTCATGAGTGAGATGTCATAAAATAAATCAATGGAGATTGATTGAGCAAAGGGGTTGGACAAGGAGAATTGGAAGAAGCTATTGCACCTTCATTAAAAGGATTGTAAGTACTTTTACTTGTTCTCATTAATAATCAATGCTTGGCCTTTTTCTTTCAAACTTGTGCCTATTCCATATGAGTTTGTTTGCAGTAGATGGATCTATGTTTGAGATAATATCAGTAGAGTAGGAAGTATTTTGTACCTTTTTTTGTTTTACAGGACCTATCAAGGAGCTCAGGATTGAAGATCAGCCAAGACTTTGCAAGGACAAACGTTGTTCATAAGGTACATATATTTCTCTTTCTCTTTCATTCATTAGCTTGATTAGATCTAAAAGGAAATCAGTGTCCATGTTAAACACTTTCTGTCTTGGCCTTAGGAGTCTAGAGACCAAGAGGGAATCCACTTGTCCATAGGGGGATTCACCTACAACAACCTGTACTTGATAGCATTCTTCACCTCATCCCATGTTCTGAGTACGGTTTTATGATTAGCCCACCATCTGGCAGGGGTGTTCTGAAAAGATACATCTAGTACCAAGATTCTTTGATCTTCTATTACATTTTATTCCATGTTGAGCATAAAATTGTTTGGATCTGAGGTGATATCATATACTGGGTTTTCTCTAACTTCGGTCCCAACCCATATGGTTTCTCTGATAGTTTCACATATTCTTGAGAATATTTCGTGCAAACCTTGTTTCCAACTGTCAAAAGCCAATTTCAAATCTTCATCTGCTGATTGTATGCTTCTCCAACTTACCGATCCATCAACAATATGATTTATATAATTGTTTCTTGTTCCTACTCTTACGGTGTACAACTGGTCCAAGTCTTCTCCCTCAATATTATTGTCTGTTTGTTCTGTATACCTAGGTCCTACATATGGATCCAAATATTGAACTACCTTGATTCCCTCAACCTCAAAGGTCATGGTGTCTTTCTTTAAGTCGATTACTGCATAATTGTCATAGGCCCAATAAATGACAAGTAGTGTAGGGTAGGGGTCCTTATTTCCCATGATCTCAATGACCTCAAAGTCAACCACTGACTTTACTCCCACAACATCTATTTCCACATTCTACAGTCTTCCTATGGGGAAGATACAATACTGGTTTTCCATTCTTAACTGAATTGGGGAATATGTCAGCCTAGGTTTTCCTAAGGCTTCCTAGGTCTTCTTAGGCAGAATGTTCACATCGGATCCCAGATCCAACATTACATCCTTAATCTCAAATTCATATAACTAGGCTACTAGTCTAAATTCTTTTCTGATTCATACTTTTCTTTGCTTCACTCTCTGATTACTCTTCTCAGGAATATTAGCCCTTATTCTTGCCTCTAGGTGTTATTCATCACCTAAAAATAGGTATATCACATTACACAACTTTTCTGTTAGTTTATCATTCCCCAGAATGTCAGAGAATAATTGAAACGAAAGGTCAACTACATTTTGAGGTTTCTCAGGTTGTCTCGGCATGGCTATATGGTTTCTAGGTGCAGGTGGTGAAGCAAGAACTTGCACCATATTAGGATAAATAATAGGCTATGGGGGTTTCTCTTACATCTTCATGCTAGGAATATTATGAAATATTTCTATGGCATGTTTAAAGAATAGATTTTGTTTTAGAGGGTCATACCTATCTTCTTTAGGTGCTTCTTTCTGGATCTAAGGTAGAGTATCATGATCAACTCCTGTCTTTGCTCCTCCTCGAGTAAAAATATTAAGGTTGGGAAATTGTCCCTTAATAACCCTCTTGGTTTATGAACTGATGAGGTTAGTTCCTCTTTGTCGTACTCTATCCTCCCATTTTTCAATTATCTCTGGGAAGTCTTCAGTTGCGTGCTTGTTGGTTTTGCAATGAGAGCACCATGGATGCCTCGGATGAGGATAGTCTCTAGCCAAGTGACCTTGATCATCATAGTTATAACATATTCTTGGCCCTCTTCCCCCAGTTCTTCCTCCTCTAAAGTCTCCTCCGGATCCACCTCCTCGACCTCTTCCTCCTCTCTGAGGGTTTTCATTCACCCTGAATTTTGTTCGGTCTAACATGTTTGCAAGTACATCAAACTCTCTACATTGATTGGTAATATGCATGGTAGATGCGCATAACTCATAGTGTATTGTGTTTGTAAATGTTGATTATTTCTACATAATGGGGTACTGTCTTGGCCCATGCCCATGGATTCGACAGATTTCACAATACTCAGTTGTTGGTGATGCTTGGCCTCTTGGAAAAGCATGATACTGAGTGGGGTTATGGAATGGTAAGTTATTCGACACTTGCAAAAATCCTCCCATGGGTCCTGGTGGGGGTACCATCGAATTTTGAGGAGGTCCCATTCCCCTTATTCGTGGACATTCATTCACCAGATGACCTTCTGTAGAACATTTGGTGCACCAAACCTGTGGTCATCCTGGTCTGAGTATCATCAAGTCTTGAATATTTTCTATAAGTGTTGATATATGCTCTTGTAGCTGTGCTAGATTTGAATATACTGGGGGTATGGTCATTCTCAGGCTCCCAGGGTATCCTGCCATCACTTCAATCTTCATATATTGTTCAAAGGCATCTATTAACATGGATATCTATTGTTTCATTATCAGAATTCGATTCAGAGGAAACAACCCCTTAATGTACCACTCCCTTTGATTTTCTTTGTGGATTGGATGAGCTAGACTCCCTATGGCATCTTTAAACTTCTGGTTGTATTCCCAGGCTGATTCACCTTCCCACTCCTGGATCTCACGCAACTCAGATAGAGCCTATTGTTCTGACTGGGGTATTTTGAACTCTGTTATGAACCTTGTCTATACCTGGCCAAGCGTGAACGCTTGACCTTGCATTCCCAACAATATTGACTCAATGATATTTATGTACCACTTGAGAGAGTGACCTCTCAAGGTAGTCTAGAACTTGACCAACTTATTCACATCTAGAGTCCATCTGGATCTCTAGATTTCTTCACACAAGAACCAATGCTGCTCAATGTCTTCATCTCCCTTACCCCAAAATTATGGGTATTGGGAAATCAAACCTCCCACATGGCCAACCATTGCTGATCTCATTGTTCCTATGAATATGAACCCTAACAGTCCTTCTTGCGATCTACCAGGGGATCCCAATATCCTCCCTATTTTTGCACTTCCTGGTTGTCATTGACTAATTAATTATACTGGAACATAACTAGCATGAGAAGGTAGTATCGAAATTACTGCTTGTATAGAAGACACTTGGGGTATGGGTGATTTGGGGTTGGAGCCACTGGCTTCGGGGTGATTTTCTTTGATCTGGGGGGTCTCATTTGCTTCCACTGGGATGATATCTTTGGATGGATTCCCAATCTCTCCTGTTATCAGGGATGCATCTTCTTTTCTTCTTTAAGATTCATGCTGGATTCTTCCTCTCTTACGTCTCCACCTTCTCTTTATTGTCCCACCTCTTGGGGACTTCTTTCTCTTTGCACTTCTCTCTCATTTAATCTTTGATTGGAAATTCATTCCTGTCTTCTCATCTTTTGCAATTATTCCATCTATCTTTCCTCTACTTCTCCTGATCTTCCTTCTTTCCTCAACTTCTCAGAATGTCTTGCTGCTTTATTGATCTTGCCGCACCACCACTTCTCAAATATGGCGGCTCTCTTCAAGGCTCGCTCGTCTCTTGAGTCCATTTATTGCTATTTCTCCCCCAATTTTCAAAGAACCCTTCCCCTCTCTCATTCCATGACTCTCACCTCGCCTTTCCCTACCCCAAGTGAGGGTGTTTACACTACCATCTCAGTCGGGGACATAGTCAACATTCTGTCCTCCATAAAGAAAACCTTAATCCACAGGGGGATTTCTATCAACAATATTCCCCTTGCATAATTATTCAAAACTGCCTCTTCTCGCAAGAAAGATTGGTGGTTCTTAGTTGTGAATTCGATAATATATCCCTCTAATGTGGTGCTAACCTAGAAATCAACTGCTCGCATGACTAGACAATCCAGCCTCTGAAGTGCTGCTAGATTTTCGATGTCCCATGCACAGATCCTCTTGACTCTTCCTTGGAACTTTGGAGCTTCTTGGAGCCTCTTTATCCAGTGGAAAAATTCTTTCAGGAATTTAACCCAGAAAATCTCGTACTAGCCACTTGATATTTCTGAGTAAAAGAATTATTCGTGAGTGTTTTCCATCGTTTTTCTCCCGAGTTCCTCTTTTTTCCATATGAAGGTGTCAAAATTTATTTTCCACCATTGATCAATACCATATCTATGGATCCACGGAAGAATTATCCCTAGAGGTTCCCTTTTAACGTAGGTCTCGACAATGGAACCATTTTGTTGGTGCAAGTTTGATCAGACCAGGGTCCTTCTCAGGTTACCAACAAAAGGTATTGTGTAGTCTAGAGCACTAGCATTTTCATCTCCTCCGAAGAGAAGAATTCTCACCCGAAGCACTGCTAAGACAGATAGATAGGGAAGGGTAGGGAAAAGACTTAAGAGGATCCATAGAGCCTTCAAGAATCATTCCTGATCTTGCGCAAGAGACATGAACAGATTTGAAGCATACATGTGCAAGAATCGAACCTACTTACTTTGCAAACAAACATTTAAATGTAGAACCATCAAATATAACTTATATGCCATAAATAAATACTATAATGCATAATTAAACACACAAAGACACATCATATTTGAAAATTTAGGTCATTCTTCACATTATCTTCAGAATCTTTCTCTGATTATAGACTCATAATTACACAATAGGGTGTTGTGCAGACTCTTGAATTTGGACTCATATCATAGAGCTCCAATTCACAAACCGATAGATCGATTTCATTACAGACTCAAGACTCAACTTAACTCAACTCCCAACAATCAACTCATAACCAACTCGTAATCAACTGACCAGCCAAAACAACAATGGAAATAACCCTTTTACACTTATGTTCAACCCTATATATAGTTGGGTTGTGTCTTCTATTTCGGCTTGCACGCTTACTTGTTCTGTTGCAACCGTTTGTTGCTTGGATGGCGTTGCACTGTCTTTCACAACTGCTTTCTATTTCTCTTTCTTTCTCTACTCTCCAACTTTTGTTGAATCTTGCACAACTCGTGCTCAGTCAAAACTTGCACAATTCCTTATCCAAAAAATAAGGGCCCAATAGAGACTATGCCATAATGGATGGATTCACATTGATGGAGGCATTCCTTTCCGTTGGAGGAATCTGTTATGACACCCGCTTATTTAACTCATCAGACGCTGCGTCGGGACCACTTTTTTCCACCTGTAATTATATGATCTAACAGAGAAGTGATTGTGTTTGTCAATTTGTTCTATTAGACATATTTGTTCGATTGTGTACCCCGCTATCTGTTCACCTACCTCGACCTATTTATTAACAGTGAGAATGTCGACTAAGCACACTGAGCTAGAGAAATTGGTCGAAGAGGTTCTGAAGAAATTTATGGCTGATAAAGCTATGTCTAAAGGAGTACATGCATCGTCGACCATGGGACTGTAGGCTTCCACTTTGACTGGACATCGTTCAAAATGTTCCAACCCCACAACTGAGAAGAGAAGTAAGCATCATGACGATCTAGATAATGCGAAGTAGATCCCGTCAATATTACCGTATTATATCCTTCCCTTGACTGACATAGTTAACCACGACAACATTCCATGGGACTTAGAATACACGTTGATCACTGCATACATTCCAAAGGGAATACACCTAGTGGGAACTCAGTTAGGACAAATCCCAGCATTGAAGAACATTCAATTTAAATGTGGAGACATAAATAACCACACCATGCTCGTGCCCCATAGATATTTGATGAAGATGATTGGGAAGAAGCCTCACATAGTCTCCCATCCTTGTATTAAGGATCTGGCGTAGTCCAGGATACTGAATGTCATGAATATTCCTCATTTTGGCTGACATCAGTTGGTTAATGCTTGCGTTAAAATCCTCTTTTTGTGATATCATGGTGGATACCTATGGCTCGATAGGTGGATTACTATGGATCTAATGTTGATCCATCGGATTACAAGATTGAGCATGCAGGGACCCAACCCTCAGTAGTTCTACCTAGGGAAGACCTCATATCTCTCCCTGGCATAGTGCATCAAGGAGGCATATGACGAAGTTGAGAAGGAAAAGTGAGGCTACAAGGTAGCCTCTATCTAGGATGGCTCAATGTGCTTTTCTTTCCAACTTATAGCTGGAAAGCTTGTAAGAAATAATTAACCCACGCAACTCACTAGGTTCATGGTGGACCTCACAGGAAAATGCATGGAGGGGATGCAAATGAATTGGGTGAGTTACCTCGTCAATGAGATTGAGAAATACTGTTACGAAGCACACGATCAAGTATACTAGTTCCATTTCAGCTCGCTACTTGTGCTGATTGCATTTGTCACTTGAAAAATGCCAGAAGGAGCCACCTTCCCGAAGATTGAACCATAGGAGCCGTTGGTTGCGAAGTTCTCAACCTTATGGTATACGAATGACATGTCGAAGAAATGGCAGTTGAATGAAGTTTTCCACACCTACTATCAACAACTAAAGGTTTCCATAGAGTCATTCCCATGAATAACACCGCACACATTACAACAACATAGACCACTAGCTAAGCTCTACACAGATCCACATTTTATTTATATCACTGCATGTAGTGATGAGAGAAAGGAATAATTATAGTCCTATTACAAACTGACAAATGAAGATATGGAACAGATCACGAAGGAATGACTGGAGTAATTCCAAACACCTGTTGATGATGTAGAACTCTCCGACCCTAACATCATAAGAAGCCCCTTGGTCACCTGGTTCGAGCATGCAGGATAGACAAGTGTGAAGAAGAAGAAGAAAAAGGAGGAATTTTAGAACATAGAGACTGATGAGGAGAACAAATCCTCGAAAAAAAGTGGTCCTATCTCGCCTTCATGAGGAGGAGGAGATGAAGTAAATAAAGAAGTAGGAGGGGAAGAAGGATAAAACCAAGGAGAAGGCGAAGCTACACCATCGAAGGATCCCCCTACCGAGACAGAAACACAAAAGGAGAGAAATGTTTCTTTATAGAAACCCTCGTCAAGAAAGAAGACCCACGCCAATAAGCCCCATCTATAGGCTACGTTCACAGAGGATGATATCGACTTGGTCTGCTAAGCGATGGAGGATGCATCCGAAGATATCTTGCAGATATATGGAGCAAAGAAGGAAGAAATGTATGTAAAGTTTGAGAAGGAACTGAAGGAGATACAAAGAGCTATTCAATTTATCCGCGCAGTACCTACTATGCCTTCCTTGTCAAAGACTGCAGAATTGGGGGATGATCCTGCCCAATTGAGAATATTAGTAGATGCATAGAGGCTTGACTTCAACGAGTTCAAGAGGAGAAGGAAAAGGCTACAGAATCCCTGAAGAAAGAGAAAGAAGAAATATTATAGAAACTACGTGTTACATGATACTATGTAACTACGTATGAAAATGAGAAGGACGAGTTCCAGGCGATGCTCGAGGAGGACAAAGAAAATATACAAAGAGAAAAGGACCAACTACTTGTAGAGCAGACTGCAATCAAAGAAGTGGTGAGAAGAGCACTTTGCTCTGTTTTAGGCTTGACATAGGTGGAACATGAGGCAGTCGAGATTCAAGTGATGAAGCTTGCTGGTGCCATCCAACAACTTCAAGCAAGGTTAATGGAGTTGGAGATACAAGAAGTACCAAGCACATCGCAAGAAGTGTGGGACTAGAGGGAGGAAGCCGATAAGAGCACAGTTGGAAGGATTAGGGCCCTCTCCTCAGAATGCAAACAACTGAGTGATAGGAGCATGCAGACCTACGAATACCTCGCAGAAGATCTAGAGCTGAGGAAACTAGAAGCACAACTACAAGAGGCACAAAAGAAGGAAATGACAGTTCAAACGCAGATGAAGTAACTCCCGACAATCGAGAGAATGAAGAGATTGCAAGAACAAGGCACGACCTAGCAACAAATTACTTCCATCCAGGGAAGAATAATGGAATTCACACAGAGGCTACAACCGGTGCAGGATGAAGCTTGCACGGTGTTTGAAGAGATCAAAGGACAAGTTTTGCAACTGGACCAAGTAGTTGCGATAGTGGAACAACACTTGGAAGGTCCTGTTATAGAGAAAATGATCCAGGAGTTCATTGAGTAGGAAGCTGAGGTGAAGCAACAAGTCGAGGCAGCTCGAGGCCTTTGAAGTAGCGCTTCCCAGATATGAGTGACGTGGGATGAGTCATAGGTGAGTGTTGGGGGCCTATTGGCCCTCGACCAAGTTTTGAGGAAACATTGGTCAGGTTTGACCACTTCTCAGTCTTCAACAGGCTAGTCGAAGATGGAGCGCCCAGGCGGAGCTGAGATTGTGGGATCTCACTTGTTTTGTGGACCCAACAAGGGGTTCATTAGGTTTTTTGTATTAGGGTTTATGGGATGTCGGCCCATGGGTTTACCCATGATTAGGCCATTTTGTAATTGAATGTAAAATTATAAATAAGTAAATATTGTAAGGTAGAATAAGCATAGTGAGGAGAATGTAATTGGCTAAGTGCAAGAGGCAAGTAGTTATGAGTTGGTTTCTGCAACAGAACATGTATGTAAGGATCCGTGCTTGATAGAGGAGTTGGCTCTGTGCCTTGACCTAATTTTGGGAAGGTGGATCTAGTGCTTAGTGCACAGATCACCTGTCTAGTGTGAAGCTTGGCTCTGTGGCTTAATTCACAAGAGCAAATGAATGTAAGGTATTGAAGCCTAATAAATAAGAAGAAGTAGTTGGTGGACATAGCCCACACTAGGGTGAACCGCGTATATCATGTGTTGATGGTTTTCTTTGTGCTATGATGTTTATGTTGTGAATCTGCTTAGTGCATTGATTGTTATATATGATATATAGATCCGTGAATGCTTAGTTATTTATTTATGTTGAATGTGCTAGATATAGCTTATGATGCTAAGTGTGATGTTTATTTTGTCATTGTTATTGCGCCGATATGTACTTAGGGTTTGATCTACGATGTGAGTAAGACTAATAGGTTGATGCATGTTGTTGCTAAGTACTCTATAGAAGTGTTATAATAACATATCTCTATCCTAGCTTGGTTATAGACACCTGAGTCATGTAATCCCCCCTTCCTCTACCTCAAGTGAGACTTCACCTGCTTCGCAGGTCTTGACGAAAGGGCCGGTAGTTAGGTTTTTTTTGGTGCATTGTTGAAGCATTGAAACCTTGGTCTTCCTCTGTGCCAACAAGTATGGACGAAATGCAAAGTCAAGAGTTCTGAGAAGTGGCCGACACAGGTTGATAAACTTCCTTTTAACAAGAGCATGAGACATATGGAAGACTCTGATAGCATAGACCCAATGATTAAACCATGAAATGCAGGAGGCATCAATGAAACTCTCTATATGGACTGGAAGAGTATCCAGTCGATACATAAGACTTTGTAATGAGCTCAACTTCCTAAGGCCATGCTAATCCCAAAATTATGATGATGAATGGACTCAAATAATTTTGTGCTCTATTCAAAGGCGACACGACTGCTGCTAATACAAGATAATACTCGCTTCCCTCTTGTATTTTTTGTTTTTTTAATAACAAATGAATTCTATGATACAGAGGAGGAAACGAGTGTCGCAAGTAAGAAAATCTAGTTCTAGCAGTGGAACATACCTGTGCTCAATGCAAGAATATGCATGCGGGAGATGGATACTTGGGTGAATGTTCCCTTCTAGGTATAGGGTGTCAAATTGAGAAGGATATAAACAAGGCTCTTCTTGGTTGAGGATTCAAAAAATGCTGAGGCAAACGGTTTATAACACAAATCAAGAATTGGCTATAGGCTCAATACTAAAAGCAAGGGAATGAGATGCAATAAAAAATTAACGCCAAAAAATGTCCTTTTTTATAACTTTTAGTCTACTTGGTGTGAAAAATATATAAAGTTGTGCCAAATAGACGTCCTTTCAAATCCAATTTACGAGTGTGAAATAGACAAGTTCAATCGACAATCTTTTCACTTTTTGAATACGAGTTGGAAAAGAGTTTAAATTAAACTCGGTTGGGAGTCCTAGAGGTATAAGGAAACATGTTTATGAGTGATAAATGAGGCTCAACATAAACTCATGTACTAGCTATGAGGGACTCCCATTCCTATGGAAAAAATCTCTGCATGGGCACCAAATGCAGTAGGGGATCTAACTAGAGCACCCATGTTTGGTAAGTTTTTACCACTTGATGATGACACTACTTATAGCAGATGGAAGGTTTTGTGTCACAAAAAATGGGTTCATACCTAAGGCATAAAAAGTGACAGTTGTAGGATGATGTGAAAATGCATGATGGAATGGATACCTATCCTATATGATGGGTAGCGAAAATACCTTCCCATGGTGATGAATGACCAACATAACATTGAAATCCACAAGAATCCCTGGTGAAAAATACAAAAACCAACTCAATACACCTTTGTATTAGTCAATTAGGCCAAAAAAATGGGTCGAAACTATAGAAAGTGGGTAAAAATTGTTTATAAATAGTAACAAAACCAAAAATTACTATACCATTTTGATTTTTTACCCAAATAGTGAAAATTGGAACAAAATACCTCATGGATATTGTAGTATCGACTGTATATGTATTGAGGGTATTAGCCCCAATTAATTTGTACTATAAACACCATATTGAAATATATATAAAATAGGGATCTTCGACTTTACTTATATTTTACAATGTGTGCATTGATGAGATAGTTTTCTTTGTTTTAGTTATGTGACAAATGCCAATCTAAAATGAAATTAGCATAAGCATTAGATACATGATTAGAACTCATAGGAATGTGATAATAAGTAATAAAATTAAACTGTCTTTCTAAAATACATACCCATAGGAATCATCGGAGTAAAGTAGGATCACGCAGGTGGTAACTGTCGTTCAATTGGCATATTACTAACTAGGAATCCAGGGAAACCTATAATGAGCGAATACCATGTGAGATAGAATCGAACAAAAGTTACATAATGAAACTATATTTTGCCACATTATTCATGGATGGCCCTAGGCATACGCCACCTGAAGAAAGCAGTAAACCCTCGGGTGAGTAAACCACCCAAGTGGTGGAAGCCAAGTTCCATTTATGACGACTGGATCGTTCTGTGAATCCTAGGTAGACTGAAGACTCCGTTGACATCTGCCAACCAAGGGAAAACATAATAAGCAAGTTGAAGATGAAAAGAAAGAGAAAATATATATATACTAAATTACATTAGTATACAAAGCATTTCACCCAAGCTTTAGGCTCAAGCGTAATATCTTTTCAAGTAGAGCCCATTCCTGGGCTCGTCCAAAATATTCCCTTCATAATATTCTAACTCATAGGCTCCATTTTCTAAGACACATCACACAATATAAGGATCATACCACATGGGTTTAAACTTGCCTACCACCAGTGGTTCTTTGGCTTCATCATACAAGAGGACCAAGTCACCCTCAACGTACAACCGAGGACATATAGACTTATCGTACTGGACCTTGACACATCTTTTGTTTGCCTCGGTGGCCATAAAGGCCTCTCGACGCTACTGGTAAAGACTCTCTAGGTGTACAAGGTGTTGCTCGAGATCAAAAGTGTCAGGTAGGAGCACAACTGCCAACTTAAGAGAATGGATTTCAAATTCAATAGGTAATATTGAATCGACATCGTGTACTAACTGGAAAGGGGAAAATATGGTGGCAGTCTTGACCGAGGTTTGGTATGCCCAGAGTGCAGGATATAACATAATGTGCCAATCGAACTTACTCTGGCTGATAATTTTTTGCAAAATGATCTTGAGAGACTTGTTGACGGCCTCTACTTGTCCATTTTCCTGGGGGTAATAAGGAGAATAATGACCATGTCTAAACCCCAACTTAGATTATAGCTCTTCCATCATTTCATTCTGAAAGTGATTTCCATGATCAGTGAAAATCTCACTCGGGATACCGAGCTGAGAGATAATATGATTGAATACAAAGAAGGAAACAATCTTCCCATCGTATTTAACTATAGGCATGGCCTCGTCCCACTTAGTAAAGTAGTAGACCACCACGATAATGTTCTGATGCCCCCTAGCCGAAGTTGGGTTGCAATCCACAAAGTCCACCCCCTACTTGGTGAAGGTCCCGACGGTAATGACTGGGTGAAGAGGGGCTAGATGCATGTGCATTTTCTAAGTGAACACCTAGCAAGGTGACACTTCTTAACTTCTTCAATACAATATTTAAATATAGTAGGCTAGAAATAGTCGGCTCGCAAATTTTTTTGGGTTGTCAGGAACCCAAATAGATGACCACCACAAGCCCCACTGTGGCAATCATTTAGGACTGACTCGAATTCTCTGTGAGTTAAACAACAACACATGATATTTTATATTCCATGGTGATACAAAGTTTCACCGATGATAGTATAATTTTTATCTTGGTACCTCACACATCGTCAGTCATCTCATGAGAGATGCTGAGGAAACTTCAAAGTTTGAAGATAGAGAACAATGTCTCCATACTAGGGGTCGAACGATGAGATAAGAAAAATGTGTTTGTCTGCAAACAAATAAACATGGATAACATCCTCATCTAATCGTGGAAAGTCGAATATTAACTCTGCAAAGACTAGTAATTTTATGGATTTCACAGAAGTGAAATCGAGATCAAACTCTTGTAAAATGACAATCCATTTATTATATTTTCCCGCTATGATACATATAGTAAATACATATTGAAATGGATTAACATCGACAACCACAGCAGTCTTGCAAAGAAATATACAATGACACAAACACTAGACTGTGTGAACGATATCCAAAGCTATCTTTTCAACATGAGAATAATTAAGTTCAAGACCGACTAAGTTTCGACTGAGATAGTAGATGTCATGCTCGTAGAGCTCATCATCCTCCTGAACCAAAACCATACCAATCGTCTCCTCAAATGCATTTATATAAAGAAAGTAATCTTTACTGTAGTCAAGAGACTTCAATAGAAGCCCCGATACCAAGGATTTTTTTAAAGCATCGAAGGCCTTCTAGGTTCACTCATCCTAGATAAAAGGGGTGTCCTTCAAAAGATGCATGAAACCCTTAGTGATATTTGTATAGTTCACTATAAACTGACATAGAAAGTTAGATTTCCCCTGTAAACCTTGAAGTTGTCTAATAGTGCATGGTGGAGGCAATCGAAGTATTGCCTCAACCTTTAGTGGATCTACCATGATCTCAGTCTCAGAAACTAGAAATAAAAAAAGACAACCTATTGGGCCCTTCATTTTTGAGAAGGAATTGTACAAGTTTTGACTAAGCATGAGTTGCACAAAATCCATCAGAGGCTGGGAGAAAGAGCAACAGAAAGAAGTTGCGAAAGTCAGCACAATGCCAACAAAGAAACAAATGGTTGCAACCAAAAAAGAAAGCATGCAAACTAAGAAGGAAGACACAACCCAACTATATATAGGACCAAACACAATTGTAAAGGGTTCGTTCATCTGTTCATTCATCTGTTCGTTCATTAGTTCATGAGTTGGTTGGCTGGGTTGAGTTGAGTCATGTTGGTCAGAGTCACCAAGTTTTGGGATTAGTTGTTGATAATTGTTGTAAGTAAAAGGAAGACAATTCTGAGTCTGTAATGAATTGGACCTATTAGTTGGAGAATTAGAGATTTGTGGCATGAGTCTAGAGCCAAGAGTTTGTACTGAGCCTTGCTGTGTAATTATGAGTCTGTAATGAGAGAAAGATCCTAAATATAATAGGAAGCATGACCAAATTTCAAAATATGTTGCGTCTTTGTATGTTTACTTATGCATTACAATATTTCCTTATAGCTTATGAGTTCTATTTGATGGTTCAACATTTAAATGCTTTCTCGCAACATAAGTACATTTGATTCGTGCATCTATATGTTTCATATCTGTTAATGTCTCTTTCACAAGAACAAGAATGAGTTCCGACTTCTCTATGGATCCTCTTTAGTCTTTTCCCTACCCTTCCCTATCTATCTGTCTCAGCAACGCTTCGAGTGAGACTTCTTCTCTTTGGAGGAGATGAAAATGCCAATGCTCTAGAGTACAAGGAACCTTTTGTTGGTAACCTGAGAAGGACCCTGGTTTGATCAAATTCACGCCAACAAAATGGTTCTATTGCCAGGACCTGTGTTAAAAGGGAACCTGTAGGGAGAATGTTGTTGCCGATCCATAGATCTAGCATTGATCAATGGTGGGAAAGGAGTTGTGACTCCTTCATATGGAAAGAAGTGGAACTAAGAAGAAAATCAGTTGAAAACACTCGCGAAACAATATTTTACTCAGAAAGATCAAGCGACCAGTATGAGATTTTCTGGGTTAAATTCCCGAAAGAATTTATTCACTTGATAAAGAGGCTCCAAGAAGCTCCAGAGTTCCAGGGATGGGCCAAGAATATCTGTGTGTGGGATACCAAAAAGTTAGCAGCACTCTAGAGGCTGGATTTCCCAGTTACACGAGTTGTGGATTTATGGGTTAGCACCATGCTAGAGGGATACATAATTGAATTTGCAACTGAGAACCACTAGTATTTTTCACAGGTAGAGGAAATTTTCAAGAAAGGGGCAAAGGGAAGATTGTTGAGAGAAATATCCTTGTGGATTAAGGTTTTTTTGATGGAGGAAGGGGTTTTGATTATATCCCTGACCAATATGGCAGCATAAACACGCTTGCTTGGGGTAGGGCGAGACAGAGTGAGAGTCATGGCATGAGAGAGGGGAAGGGTTCTTTGACAAATGGGGGGGAAACAACAAGAAATGGACTCAAGAGATGAGCGATCCTTGAAGAGAGTCGCCATAGTTGAGAAGTGGTGGCATGACAAGATCAAGAAAGACACAAGACAGTCTGAAAAGTTGAGGAAAGAAGGCGGATCGAGAGAAGTAGAGGAAAGACAGATGGAAGAACTGTAGAATATGAGAAGACAGGAATGACTGGCCAATCAAAGATTAAATGAGAGAGAAGTGAGGAGAGAAATAAGTCCCCAGGAAGTGGGATGAGAAGGTGAAAGTACAGATGTAAGGGAGGAGGAAGCCGACATGAATCTTGGAGGATAAAAGGAATATTCATCCCTGATAATAGAAGAGATCGAGAATCCAGCTGAAGAGATCGTCCCAGTGGAAGCTAATGAGACCCCCTAGATCAAAGAAAACCACCATGAAGCCAGTGGCTCCAGCCCCGAATCACCCATACCCCAAGTGCCTTCTATAGAAGTAGTAAGTTCAATACTACCTTCTCATGCTAGTTCTGTTCCAATACAATTAGTTAGTCAGTCACAACCAGGAAGTGTAGGTATAGGGAGGATATTGGGATCCCCCAGTAGATCACAAGTAGGACCGTTAGGTTTCACATTGATATGAACAATAGGAGCAACAATGACCAGCCATGCGGGAGGTTCGATTGCCTGATACCAAGAATTTTGGGGTAAGGGAGATGAAGATGTTGAGCAACACTGGTTCCTATGCGAAGCAATCTAGAGATTTAGAGGGACTCCGGATATGAATAAGTTGGTCGAGTTCTAGACTAACTTAAAAGGTCATGCTCTCAAGTGGTACATGAATATCATTGAACCAGGAGTGTCAAGTACGCAAGTTCAAGCATTCACACTTGGTTAGGTACGGATCAGGTTTATAGTAGAAGTCAAACTACCTCAGTCAGAACAACATGATTTGTCTGAGTTGTGCGAGATCCAATAGAGGGAAGACAAGTCAGCCTGGGAGTATAGCCAAAAGTTTAAATATTCCATAGGGAGGTTGGCACATCCAATACACAAAGAACATCAAAGGGAGTGGTACATTTAGGGGTTGTTGCCTTTGAATCAGATTCCACTAATGCAACAATGGATAGCCATGTTAATAGATGCCTTGGAACAATCAATGAAGATTGAAGCCATGGCGGGATACCCCGGGAGCCTGAGAGTAACACGACCCCCAATAGATGTGAATCTGGCACAACTATAAGGGAATATATTGACACTGATATAAAATATTTAGGATCTGACGATACCCAGACCAAAATGACCACAAGTTTGGTGCACTGGATGTTATACAGAAGATCATATAGTGAACGAATGTCCAAGAATGAGGGGGCTAGGACCTCCTCAGAATCTGATGGTAACCTCACCAGGACCCACATGAGGAGTTGTGCAAGTGTCGATGAATTCATCATTCCATAAACCTACCCCTTATCATGCTTTCCTAGGAGACCAAGCAACATCAACAGCGGAATATTGTGAGATTTGCCGAATCCATGGGCATGGGCCAAGATAGTGCCCCATCATGCATAAATATTTGACAGTACCAAACACAATACTTTGCGAGTTCTATGCATCTACCACGCATACTACCAATCAATGTAGAGCATTGGATGAACTTACAAACAGGTTAGACCGAACAACATTAAGGGTAAATGAAAACCCTCAGGGACTAGGAAGAGGTTGGGGAGGTGGAGATGGAGAATATTTCAGAGGAGGAAGGAATGGAGGAAGAGGACCAAGCAGATGTTATAACTGTGATGAATAAGGTCACCTGACTAGAGATTATCATCATCCAAGGCGACCAATGGTGCTCTCACTGTAGAGCCAATGGAAACACAACTGAAGACTACCCAGAGTTAATTGCAAAGTGGAAATAAAAAGTACGGTAAAGAGGAACTAACCTTATTAGTTCATAGATCAAGAGGATTTATAAGAGAAAATTTCCCGACCTTAATATCATTAATTGAGGAGGAGAGAAGACATGAGCTGATGTTGATACTCTACCTCAGATCTAGAAAGCAACACCTAAGGGAGACATGTATGATCCCTTGAAGCAAAATCTGTTCTTTAAATATTCCATAGAAGTATTCTGGAATATTCCTAGTCATGAAATGTAAGAGAGACCAACCAACTGTTTACCCTAAGATGGCACAAGTCCCTGCTTCACCCTCTGCACCCAAAAACCTTGTAGTCATACCAAGACAGTCCGAGAAACCCCATAACGTAGTTGACCTTTGGTTTCAATTATTCTCTGACATTCTAGGGAATGAACAACTAACAGAAAAGTTGTGCAATGTGCTATACCTAGTCTTAGGGAATGAGGAACCCTCAGAAGCAAGGATAAGGGATAATCTTCTCGAGAAGAGTACTCAGAGAGTGCAGCAAAGAAAAGTGCGAACCATAAAATAATTTTGGCAGGTAGCCCAGTTAGACGACTTCGAAATTAAGGACGTCATGTTGGACCTAGGGTCAGATGTGAACATTCTACCTAAGAATACTTGGGAAGCCTTAGGAAAATCGAGACTGACATATTCCCCAATTCAGTTAAGAATGGCAAACCAATACTATATCTTTCTCATAGGAAGGCTGGAGAATGTGGAAATCAATGTAGTAGGAGTAAAAACAGTAGTTGAATTTGAAGTCATTGAGATCATGGGAGACAAAGATCCCTACCCTGTACTACTTGGCATCGATTGGGCCTATGAAAATTATGCAGTAATCGACTTAAATAAAGACATCATGACTTTTGAATTTGAGGGAATCAAGGTAGTTCAACCTTTAGACCCATATGTAGGACCCATGTACACAGAACCAACAAACAATAATATGGAGGGAGAATACCTAGACCAGTTGTACACTGTAACAGTGGGGACAAGAAGCAATTATATAAACCCTATTGTTGATGGATCAGTAAGCTGGAGAAGTATACAGTCGACAGACAAAGATTCAGGACTGGATTTTGATAGTTGGAAACAAGGCTTGCATGAAATATTCTCAAGAAGATGTGCAACTGTTAGAATGACCAGATGGATCGGGACTGAAGTTAGAGAACACCCAATATACAATGGTACCTTAGATCTAGACAATTTTTTGCAGAATATGGAAGAGAATGTGAGAGAATATCAAAGAATCTCGGTACTAGATGTAGCTTTTCAGAACACCCCCGCCAAATGGTGGGCCACCCATAAATTCGTACTTAGAACTTGGGATGAGGTGAAGCAAGATATCAAGTATAGGTTCTGGAATAAGGAGCAACTAGAATCAGAGATGCAGACGAATCTCCAAGTTGTGTAGCTGTTTAATGGAGAATCAGAGCCTAGAATACACATTGAACAATGTACAACACAATGGAAGTCTACAAAGATACCTTCTCATGTATGGGTTTGGGTATTTCCCCACTCTCTAGGCCCAATCCTAAAATCTTGGTTCATACATGAGGAAACCAGAAGACAGACTAGCGACTGGCAGACACTGACAACTCAATTTTGCAAGGACTTCTCATTCTCAAGTAAGTACCTTGAGCTTGATCTAGCCCTGCAAAATATTAAATAATTTCTCTTTACAACGAATAGTAATAAGAGATCAAACTTTGTAGTGTGTCCCAAGCATACCCAAGAACTTTAGAGTAAAATCCACTTACCCTTGACTGATAAGCGTATAGAATGATATCATATTAGCAAGGATTCAGAAATCCTAGACGACTTAGAGGAACTGAGAAACCTACCCATCAAAGAGACAGAGAGGAGAAGAGAAATCCAAAACACCATACCTAGCT
Organism: Picea glauca; assembly: GCA_000966675.3. NCBI lineage: Eukaryota > Viridiplantae > Streptophyta > Pinopsida > Pinales > Pinaceae > Picea > Picea glauca. Next base: position 642,769 of record JZKD02S0241479.1, on the reverse strand, counting down.
AGACCGATAGTTCCTACAATCACCCATTAAAATTGTGTAGAATCAACATAGGGACTGCAGAGCAACCGAGATAGCTATGTTGGGAGACTACTGGGATGAGCAAACCAGTCAGGAAATACATAGTTTACTGAGGAAATATGAGGATTTTTTCCTAAAGACTTTTTCATAATTAAAGGGAATCAAAGGAGTCGTGGGAGAAATCAATATTGAGTTAAAACCAGGATGCAAGCCTGTCAGACATAGACCATATCATCTTAACCCAAGAGTAAAAGAGAAAGTCTATGTGGACTACAAAATCCTCAACTCTGCCTATGTGCATGACCCTTTCCCAACACCCTTTACCGATGAGGTGCTAGAATAGGTTGTGGGGAAGGAAGCATACTCATTCACAGACGGATTTTCAGGGTACCATCAAGTCAGGATTTATGAAGAAGACAAAAGAAAGACCACTTTCATTATAGAATGGGGATCTTTTTCATACAACGTAATGCCATTTGGTTTAAAGAACACCCTTACAGTTTTCTCCAGGATTGTGATAGCAACCTTTAGAGAATTCATTCAAAAATTTATAGAAGTCTATATGGATTATTGGAAAATATATAGACTGATTAAGGAACATGTATCACTGCTAAGGCTAATGTTTGAAAGATGCAGAGAATTGTAAATCTCATTAAATCTTAGAAAGTGTATCGTTTGTGTGCCACATGGAAATCTGTTTGGCCACATAGTCTATCGAGAAGCAGTATTGGTAGACCCAGCCAAAGTTGTGGTCATTGTGAATATGACACCACCTACAAGTGCTAAGAAGTTTCACTCCACACTAGGACACACAGGTTACTACCACAGGTTCATTTGAAGATATGCCAACATTACTGCACCTCTGGAAAACCTCCTAAAAAGGGATGAAATGTTCCAATGGACTCTCAAATGCGATAAAGCATTTGGGACACTCAAGGATAAAATCATTACAACACCGATTTTGATATTCCCAAACTAGGAGAAGGAATTTCATGTCCATGTAGATGCTTGCAAAATTGCCTTAGGAGCTATCTTAACGCAACCTGGAGATGAAGCTATGGATCACCCTATCTATTTTGCGAGTCAAAAGTTGTCGCAAGAAGAACACAACTACACAAAAATAGAAAGGGAAGGTTTAGCAATGATTTATGATTTACATAAATTTAGACATTATCTGTTAGGATCTCATTTCAAATTCTTTATTGATCATTCGACACTGAAATACCTAGTTAACAAACCTATGTTGGAAGAGAGAATTTGTATATGGCTACTGTTATTTCAGGAATTTTCCTTTAAAGTCATCATCAAGCCAGGACGATGCAATGTCGGAGCTGACCATCTATTCAGGCTAGAGTCAGAAGAAAGTGGCGGAGAAGTGGATGACCAGCTCCAAGATGTAGACTTGTTGAGGATTGAGGCCATACCAGAATATCTGGAGGACATAGAAATCTTTCTCAGCACAGGGGCCTATCCTGAAACATATTCCACAACCCAGAAACACCATATGGTCATTAGAGAAGAAGACTACCAGCTGATCGGTGGACAATTGTATAAACTGTGACTAGACAACATCCTCAGACGATGCGTCCTGGATCATGAAAGGAATGATATCCTCTGGGAATTCCATAGTGGAATCATAGGAGGCCATGTAGGAGAAAAGATCATGGAACAAAAATTTCTACAAGAAGGACTTTGGTGGGCCACACCATTCAAGGATGCAAAAGTATATGCTAGATTGTGTGATGTTTGTCAATGGGTGGGAAAGCCATCCTGCCGAGATGAACTACCAATACAACCAGTTAGAGATCTAAAAAGAATTTGAGAAATGGGAAGTTGACTTGATTGGACCAATCAACCCCACAACCAAACATTCAAAGGCCAGGTACATCATTACCATGATTGACTAACTTACCCATTGGGTAGAAGCAACAGGGGTACAGGACTGCTCGAAAGATACTGCTGCCAGGTTCATTTTCGAGAATATCATTACCCAGTTAGGATGTCCCAGGATCCTAACCAACGATCAAGGAGATCATTTCATTAGCAGCACTATAGAAACACTTACAATAAAATTTATGATCCAACATCACAAGAGCAGTCCATACCACCCACAGGCCAATGGAACAGTCGAAGCCTTCAAAAAAATCCTGGAAAGAGGACTAACAAAGGTCTTTTGTGAAAACTAGGAGGAATAGGATGATAGAGTTCCAACTTTACTATGGGCCTATAGGAAAACCACAAAGAAACTCCACATATGCACACTATTCCAATTAGTCTATGGGAGAGAGGCAGTCATGCTTGCAGAGTTCATCGCTCCAAGCCTGTAATATTGCACAAGTCACATGCATGACAGAAGAGGAATCAGTGGCCCAGAGACTTGTGGAGCTACAAGAACTCGAGGAAACCAAATTTCTAACAGACTTCCATTAGTTGGTTGAAAAGGCAAGACAAAAATCTTGGCATGACCGACACATTAACACCAAGGTATTCACACAAGGGGACAAGGTGTTACTCTACGACAACTGATACCAGAAACATCCTGGAAAGCTGCGTATGCACTGGTTGGGACCCTTCATAGTTTCAGAGATATGACCTTTAGGAGCAGTCAGACTCATAAAACAAGATGGTGTGATATGACAGGGATGGGTGAATGACACTCTCTTGAAGCCCTACCTGTCTCAAAACTGAGAAATAAGGATAGTCGCTCCAATCCGAACGAGCTTGTACAATAGATAATTTTGAGTTTTGTTTTCTTTATGAAATTTTGTAAATTCAATTAATAAATTCCATATGTCTAGTATTGCACCATAACACATAGTTTATTTGTTTTGTCTAAGTGTTGGTTGATACAGAACTGATGACTCAACAACATAGGACCCGAACCATAATAGAGTCCATTGATGACAATCATTAAAGACACGGGGACAAACTTTGTGGTCAGAGAGGCCATGAATCCAAATCCAATCTGAGGCATAGGCCCCACAAACCCAGTCTAGTCACAACCTTTATTTCCATTTAGGTACCCCGTATGATGACTGTTAAACCATAAAGCCACATTATGCCAATATTCCATCGAATTTCACACCGAGACACCCACCTTTCAAATAGAAAGGTCTCAAATCGGCCACATCCCTATTCCACTCAAATAAGTAAATACCAAGAACGCTAATAGGATTTACCTTGATTAAACCATCTCGTTGGACAACTCACACTTGGTTGTGTCCATACGTTCATGATGAGTAGAATTTACTGGTAAAACTTACTCGTTAAGCGAAGTATAAGGCTCTTAGAACTCAATCGAGAATGTACTGTTTCTAAAAAGAGCATATCCATTCCCAAACTTAGTAGTGAAAACCAGTTGGGACCATTGTAAAAGATGCAGACGTAACCCTAGTTCTTACCTACCACAGAAGTGTGAATGCCAAGAGCCACATCAATCCGAAGCGCCATGAATAAAGAAGCAGTACCAGATGAGCCCTGTGACCCTCGGGTCAAGATTGTGGGAGATATCAAAGGGAAGGTAGAACACGTTAAAATCCTTGACCTTGACCTCATAGATTCAGCCTTGTTCCCACAGATTCCCACAGACGTCTTTTGGGATATAGTTATGTATGGAATTGGAGGAATGCAATTTGTACCAAAAGAAGAGTTCATCAACGTATTTAACTCGACCATCATGAACCTAAGAGACTTACTAGTCTTTGGTACCACAGGAGAGATTGTGCACTGCATGAAATTTCTGATAAGAGGGGTGCATGATAGAAGTACATGGTTGGATAAGCAGTATCAAATCCATGTTGAAGACATCCAACAACTTACTGGACTATCCTCCCAAGGAGAGGATGTGTTGAAGGGATTCCAAGGTCCCGGTAAGCACGGGAAAAAAAAGGCGATCTTAGCCTATACGAGAAATTTAACACAAAGAGAGGAGGATGCACAACATTAATTGAAACAATACTGGCTGAGATAGTTCATAATGGATGCTACATCATAGCCAACAAGGTTATGAGGTCTTACTATAAGGGATAATTCACTCTAGATTCATTATCAGTTGCAGACTTTTGCGCAAATGGAGCAGTGTTCAACTGGTGTAGTTTCGTGTTGGAGGAACTACTAGTATCTTGTGAGGAAGTGCAAGAGAAGGGAGGAACCTTAACCTATGGATTCCTACATGTGACATTTGCAATGTTCAAATGGATTCCACCCATGGGAAGACAACCAACAATACCATATAAGGGGCGCATGGCGAAGATGTTTGAGTCATGGCAGTCCAAACAAGACTTGGAGAATAAAACACTCAACAACGCAACATTTTCCAAATGGTATAATGGTATGATAGACACAACGCAGAGATTGTGCATCCCGCAGGAGCTCCTCAAATGTAACACAAGGAATATTGCCTTCATCATGAACCAACACAACACATTCATCTGGACGAGACATGTCAGCAATGAACATTTCCACACAAGGATGCTACTGTTCTATTTGGATGAGGAAGATTTCAATAAGTAAGTCATCTCATGGCCAGGAGTTAAACATGGCCCACGTAAATTAGGAATGCATTACATTTTTCCTATGGAGCTACTGAAGAAAAAAGACAATGAACCAGGAGAAGGAACACGTTCAGGCCCCGAGCAAAAGAAGCCAAATGCTCCAGTACAAAAAAAATATGAGGAGGAAGAAGAGATACAACAGTTAAGACAAAGAAAAATATCGGCCCGTCGTCAGCTGCCAAACAATGCCATGTTGTCAACTATGCAAGTTAAATAGATCTTGGGTGTTGTGCTTCATACCGAACCATTGGTGAAGAGGCCCAAAACTAGGGTCTCACCAAACAAACCCCTGAACCCACAACCCCTTGCATCCACCATTCCCTGCACCCATGCCATGACCAAAGCCATCACTATCATTGATATTCAGGATGACCTGGAGATAGAAACATTTCCATCCAAAGTCGTCATTGAGAAACCCCCACCACTCCAACTACCAAACCTCATGACTACCAGCCCACATCAGACCACGACCTAAGAATCAATGCAGCTTGATCTTCCAGAGATAGTGGAGTAACGAATCCCAAAAATAACCAGAGAATTACCGAAACCAATATCAAAAGTTTTTGGTCCTGACACCAAAGCCTCTGAGCCGAGCACGACGCTGGATGATCCAAATATAGACACCTGGGAACAACATCCTAATTCCTCAATTCAAGAAGAAGATTCCCAAACTAGAGAGGAGCCATAACCCAACAACAACCAACAAATCACTTCACCAACAAAGGGCGAGAGTGCCCGAGAAATCATGGTGCATGAAGCAGAAGCACTGGAAGAGCTAGAGATACCAGATGTGCACAACGAACCAGAATCAACAAGGAAGCAGGATATGACAACCATGTAAGAAAAAATAGAGCAGGTTCTCCAGAACCCTCAGTAATGGTCATAATTGATGCAAATCAACATAGCCAGAACAAAGGTTCTGACTCTTTTTCTAGTAGATCTAAGGTTGAGAATTGCACTAGCGCCACCAATGGAGGAAGAGGTAGAAACTTACTTAGACCATTCAACATCTAGTGGACTCCCACTATAGATGCAAGCACCCACCAAAGCAACTCCTTCATCCACTGACCTAGTAAAGTGGCCAGTGCCACAATTATTTGGACTAATCAGGGCATCAATGAACTAGTTGGAGAAAAGGCTCTAGGAGTCCGAGAGATCCACCGAAATTGCAAGAAAGGAACAATTTGTTATGAAAACATACATAATACAGGAAGCACATGACAAACTCCAATTCCAACACAAACTAGAAAAAGTGTAGTAAAAACTTGCCGAGGCTTGGCCAGAGATTCAGAAGGTTGCGCCTGAACTACCTGAGGCCAATGATGTAGGCGAGCCAGAGAAACAAATTGAGTTGTTACAGGAAGCATGGATGCAACTTGCTACTCATACTAACCAGCTGCAAGCAAAGCTACAACAGGTCCAGCAGGAAGCAGGAAAATAGCCTTAGTAGCTACAGGAACAAATGTAGAATATCGTATTGCAAGGTAACAATGATCGAACAACATTGCACAAGCACACAACAAACTACACTAGAATCTTCAGGGAATTCAACGACTAGATGCGCATCATTTCTCGATGAAATCAGGTCTTGGAGGAGGTGCACACAAAGATATAGGTGTTGAACGAAGAATTTGCGATCACAATGGACCCCATGGAGAAACAACAGAAGTTCGACCAAATTCAGCAGGTTGACAAGGAACTAAATATGTTCTATGAGGCACAGTCTGTAGCCAAGAAAGAGATGCGTGACTTTTGATTGGTAATTCAGACCACCTATATGCAAATGCATCAGTTCGAAACAACAACAGAATCTGAGTGGAACTCGTTGGTGGCGGCCAAGCCAAAGGAGTACAACAAAGAGATGACCCAACAATTCCTTTCAAAAGCATCACTCCTCACCCGAAAATGGTAGGACAAACTTGAAATATTTCAAGTAGTAAAACATAGAGAATTAGAGTTGGTACTAGAATTGGGCCCTTCATTTGAGGAGGTAAAGGAAGAAAGAGAACAGATAGAATATCCCAAAGAAGAAGAAAATACGAGCAAGGGAAAACAACAAATGCTCCTAGAGGATGTGAAAGAACCAAGATCTTGACTCGAGGACGAGTCAAGGATTGTGGTCGGAGCCTGTTGGGCCCTTCATTTTTGAGAAGGAATCACACAAGTTTTTGATTAAGCACAAGTTGTGCAGAATCCATTAGAGGCTGGGAGAAATAGCAATAGAAATAAGTTGTGGAAGTTAGCGCAACGCCAACAAAGCAACAAACGGTTGCAACAGAACAATAAATCATGCAAACCGAGGAGGAAGACACAACCCAACTATATATAGCACTGAACACAATTGTAAAAGGGTTCGTTCATCTATTATTTCGTCTATTCGTTCGTCTGTTTGTTCATCTGTTTGTTCATTAGTTCATGAGTTGGTTGGCTAGGTTGAGTCGAGTCAGGTTGGTCAGAGTCACTAGGTTTTGGGATTAGTTGTTGATAATTGTTGTAATTTGAAGGAAGACAATTCCAAGTCTATAATGAATTGGATCTATCAGTTGGAGAATTAGAGCTCTGTGGCATGAGTCCAGAGCCAAGATTTTGTACTGAGCCTTGCTATGTAATTCTAAGTCTGTAATGAGAGAAAGATCCTAAAGATAATAGGAAGCATGACCAAATTTCAAAATATGTTGCGTCTTTGTATGTTTACTTATGCATTACAATAATTCCTTATAGCTTATGATTTCTATTTGATGGTTCAATGTTTAAATGCTTTCTTGCAACATAATTAGTTTTGATTTGTGCATCTAGATGTTTTAGATCTGTTAATGTCTCTTGCGCAAGAAAAATAATGAGTTCTGACTGCTCTATGGATCCTCTTTAGTCTTTTCCCTACCCTTCCCCATCTATTTGTCTCAGCAATTCTTTGGGTGAGACTTCTTCTCTTTGGAGGAGATGAAAATGCCAACTCTCTAGAATACATGATACCTTTTTTTGGTAACCTGAGAAGGTCCCTGGTCTGATCAAATTCACACCAACACGACCAGACCTAATGCAAAATATGCACTTGTGAGGGTTCAACCAAATTCTATAGTAACGAAATCTTTCAAAAAAAAGTCGAAGGTGTCTATCATGATCCGCTCTCTTACGAGAGTGACCAATAATATCATCAAGGTAAGCTTCGACTATATGCTTAATATCGTGAAAAGTGAAGGTCATGTCACATTAGAAGGTTTCTCCAGCGTTTTTAAGGCTGAAAGGCATTTTTCGGTATGCGAAAGTACCCCAAGGAAAAATAAATGTCGTCTTGTGATGATCCTCAGGTTTAATTTGAATTTGGTTATACCCTAAAAATCCATCCATAAAATAAAACACTTCGCTTCCCACACACTCGTCGAGAATCTGATCGATGAAAGGTGTTGAGAAGTTGTCTCTAGGAAAGGCCTTGTTCAGGTCATAAAAGTCCATACATACACGAATAGTTCCTTGATTCTTATTCATAAGAAGGAGATCAGATACCCATTTAGTCAAGGGAACTAGGTAGATTAAGCTAGCATTAAGTAGCTTCTCCACCTCTGCCTTAATAGTAGGGGCCTTCCGGCGATTGACAGCTCTAAGAAATTGTCGAACAGGTTTAGCATCTGGATAAGCTCTAATCTCATGCTCAATAATACGAGGGTTGATTCCTGGCATATCTTCATATGAACAAGAAAATACATCTCATAATTCCTTGAAGAGATCGGTGTAGATAAATATATCTTCTGGCGAACAATCCACAATGATATGTACATTTTCGATCTTTTCAGGGGTACGAGAGATATTGATCATGATGGTAGGATAAATACTCGTCATGTTTCCTTTGGCATAAATGTCATGTGTGTCAAGTGGAACTACAACGTGACCGATTATCTCACTCAAATTAGATCGAAAGTCATCTTGTTCGATTCTTTCAAGCTCTGGGAGAAGATAAGAGTGGTGATGCATATCAACCCAAGGTCCATTAGAACCATTCATGGATTCGATCATAGATTCATCTAAAGGCAAAGTCCCATCGAGGAAATCATGTGAACAAGACAACGAAGTGGCCGAAACGAGGTCCTCTTCATCCTTCGATGAGGTAACAGGATCGAGAATGGCAGAAGAGTCAAGAACAAATTGATACACAATATTTGTTTCTGATAGTGGCATGGCCATTCTAGCATGCAACTAAACTTCAAAAGACAAAGTCAGGGAAGGTAGGGTCCACAGATCACTAAAATAGGAAGTGCAGAAAGGAATGGACCTCCCTATCGAGACAGGCCTACTGGACATGGCATAAATATGGTGACTCGGTGCCATGAAGTTGAAAGTACCCATAAGGGAAGAATACATTCCGACACTGATATTCGTAGTTGTCAGCTAAGAATTGTTGATCACAGGGATAGATGATCCAACGGATGCATTAGGACTAGAGTACTCAAAGGATAACTAGTCGATTGTCATGATATTCCCTTCATGAGGAAAACAAAGAGTACATAAGACAGATGATACGATGACGACCATAGCATAGGTCCAATTGCATCCTAATAACAGGTTATAATATAGAGGTCCATCAACTACCTCTATCTCCACCTCTACCATCTTCCCACCTAACTGGACCGAAAAGGCAGGAAGAATACCATGAGGGTGGAAGAAAATACCATCAAAAGAAGTGAACATGTTCGATGACTTGGAAAAAGTCAGAGAACCGAGAGGTTTCTAATCGATTAGGGATATCACATAAGTGGCAATGTCTTCATTGACAACCACACGTTTGATGGTATACTTTGAGTACTCCATGTGGATTTGGAATTCCACATGGTAAGGCAAGTGAGGTTTCACATCTGTGACATCAAACTTGATAAATTTTGAGCCACTGGGTTCTAGAGCTCCTAACACAGATAGTAAGACATTCCTCTATGAAGGAAACATCTGGAGAACCTCCAAAGCCAACATTGCACAAGGGGTTTGACCCAGGTCCTCAACAACAAAGTAGTTCTGGGCTTCTCTAGCATTTGGATTTTGGGTAGAGCACTTGAGTACTCCTTTCGAAATACGAGGTAGTGGCTCTGGTTTTTCAATCTGTAAAGTCATCTCCGGAGGAGGAGGAGGAGATTCTAGACTAGGAATAGCTTGTGAAGAGATATAATCTCGAGATCGAGTGACTACATTAACTTTCACATAATCCATATTGATACACAAATGGTCATTGTCTTGCAATGGTGGGTTTTGACTCCCACTAGCCACATTTCCAGTGTTTGAGGAACTCGAGGACATGTGTTGGTTATGTGGGAAAGGGTTCATCAGCATGGTGAGCGATAGAGATAATAGCCTCATAGCTTCTACAAGTTTGGGGCATAAATGAGTAAGGTGGTTGTGTGTACAAATATTACAGGGAAATTTGACCTTACGTCTTTCTCTCTTTCCCTCTCCAACATTATTATTCGTCTTCTCATTATTACCATTTTCCTTGGGTTTATTACCATTTTTCCCACCCTTACGATTATTATGTCCTTTCTTCTTATTCCCTCCTGGTTTCTGGTTACCATTTGGATTGGTCAACAATTGCACATAGTGTACATCCACCGTCTGAGTGGGGTTGGAAGACACAGATGAAGCTGGCCCTCTTGCAGACTGGTTTAGAGACAACTCTTTCAAATGGCTTGTCATCGAGTCTATGGATTGTACATTGGCGGAGCCTACAATGACATTAGCATGAGGTCTGGGATTTTGTCTAGGGTCATAATTTGACCATGGTGTGTCCAAAATAATGTGGTATAACATCCCAAAATGAGAATATATGAGATCTAACTGCTGGGATTTAAAGATTGCTATTTCCTCAATGGTAACCCTAGATGTAGAAACATCCTTCGATATAGGAGCGTGAAAAGACTTAAGGAACCATTCTAAAAGAAAGGATAGGGGTATGGAGGTCTTAATCAACCTCTTCTGTCTGTTCCACTCCTGGATATGATCCAAGATATGAGTGGCAGTGTCATGGCGTAAAGTTGACAGAAGTTCTAGGCCATCATTGTAACGAACCGACAATTGGAAGTGGTTAAGGAAGACTAAAACCAACTGATTAAAGTTCCCATATGCCCCCCTAGGTAGCTCAATATACCATTTCACAATGACCCCAAGAAGGGTGCGTTGAAATAATATTAACTGAATAGAATCATCATTAAGGGAATTCGAGGAGCACCATAGGTGAAAGGTAGTAACGTGATCACAAGGATCCTCACCATTCTTACCTTCGAACTTTGGGATGTTCGAAGGAAGCTTGGTGGGGATAGGGGGCCATGTAGGATCATGACTCATAGGTTTGTTCATCAACTTAGACAATTCTGATAGATTGAGCATGGCCAGAAAAGGGAGACGGGGTTGCAACATTTGGCCCCAAGATCCCTGGAAAGATTGTGTTTGAGGAACTGCATCCCATCCAGGGTTCTGGTAAGCACCATGGCCCTGTTTGATATTATAAATCCCTCCTTCGGGATGATTCATAAAAGTTTGGTTGGGCATCATTCCAGTAGGAATGTTCTATTTAGGGTTATAAAAATTCCCCCCAACCAGATTGGATCTTGGTTGGGGGTTTCCCAAAGTGTGAAACTGATGTCCTCTGGGTGGGAATTTGGAGGATAGAGGTGGATTCGTCATGCCTAGTGTATTAGTCGGAATCAACATCGAGGAGGTAGGGGTGTAGGATGGAACTTGAGTAGAAGCTTGTCTACTAGGTTGGTTGCTCTAGCCAGAAGCAAGAGGATTAGACCCAGGGTCAAAAGCATGAATGCCTCCCATATTAGGAGTCGTTTGAGGGATTTGAGAACCACCAAATGAAAAAGGAGTATAAGGAGGTGTAGTGCCCCTTAGATCAATTCTAGCATTAGTGCCGACAACTGGGATGGCATTCAAAATCTACGAAGTAAAGTTCAACATACCATAGGAAAAATGACTAGAGGCCATAGGGATGGAGTAAACATTATATCCCTGTGAATGGCCAAGAGACGCAAAAGGGTTCAAGGCAAGAGATTGAGCATTCACTATAGGCCAAACCATAGTAATGATAGGTACCTCCGGCACTACAACTATTGTGGTTGCAGGAGTCGAAGGGGTGCCATTAACTATAGTGGGTGTGGGAGTCGAAGGGATCTCATTTTTTTGAAGACTAGGTTCAGTACTCAACCTTGTATAATCACAAGTCTGAATAGTGGATGTGTGTGTACCATGCCTAATAACTCTATGACTTTTAGAAGGAAACGACTCAAAATCTGGTGGTAACTGTAACAAGAGATAGGACCGGTGAGGGCGTTGGTCCGACTCCATGATGACTTAAGACTCTAAAGAAAAAATAAAAGTCCTAAGGCCAACTAATAATCAAAGAGCACACCAAACATCAAACGATCAATATGCACACAAACAGGGTAAAGTGGCTGAAAGTGGCCTTTCTCCCTAAAGAAGGTATGTCTCACCCAAGAGGGGCCTGAGACTCCCTGATAAAGATCAGAGGTAACAAAATCAGTTATAAGGGCCCTCGTGGGCTTAAAAACCAGTGGGTCAGATCCCTCGAAGAGGTAATCCTCCATAAAGGCTATGTGTTGTTTGACCCTTATCTGACCCAGGGTACCAACAGAACAACCCCTGCAAGTAACCTATGTGGCATGTAAGTCAAACAACTAATAAACCAATGTATAACCGATTCATAAGTGAGCAGTCGTAAGTCATGTCCACCATATGGGTAGGGTAGCAAAGCCCAAAATCTTGAAAGTACCACCTCTCATAGAGGTAAAGGCATTAGAAATATGCCCAGATACAAATAGATCCCCAAAAATATCTTTGATGCTAAGAAGGTATCGGGGGGATATCCCTTCAACCAACTTCGCGTGACCTCATGATTAAATATGGTGTGAGTGGAGTCTCCTGATCTTACCAATTATGCAATGGATTTCTTCACTCCCTTTCTCAGACACATATGTTGATTTGATTGCCTTGGAGAAGTTTACTCACAAAATCCTATTCCAAGGCACTAAATCCTAAGCTAGTTTATGCACCCTAGAAACTAAAATCGTGACTAATCAATTTTAAATTATATCATTAATTTTAGTGGCTATGATTACTCAAAAAGGTATGGTAGTGAAATTCATGATATTATGACTCCACATGAAAAGTAAATATGAAAATAATGCATAGTCCTAACTTTAACTTTCAATGAATGATATGCTTCTAATAACAAATGCAATTTTCAATTTTAACTCTCCAATTATGAAGTAAAAATGCAATATTTCATTACATGCACTAAGATAATGACAAGGAATCAAAAGAACAAATGCCAAGTAATGCAAAATGCCTAATATTTTTGTATTTTCAATATAATAAAAATGAAAATGAATGGATTGAAAAGAAACCTGATATATAAAATATAATGTGTATATCAAGCAACAAAACACCCAACCCAAAGAACAAGGACAATCAAAATGAAAAGATGATGAGAAAGAATCTACTCAGAAACTCAACCAAAGACAGGTTTCCTGTCATATCATAAGAACTTAACAGGCACTATAGAGACCTAAGAAGACTCAACAAACATCAAATCCCACCCAACAACTATCAGACCAAGAAAAAAAACAAACACGATTGGTGTACACAACTATTTAGGAAAACATAGCATATGCACGCAGCTTGCAGAGGGACATCTTGTGTATATACATGGTTGTCAAGGAAAAAAGCACGTATATGTTTCAATAAACAAGGCCAGGAAAGGGAGAAGGTGGAAAAATCAGATCCAAAGTGAACATAGGCTGTCAAACAATGATACAACAAGAAAAACAATAGGAATGAGAGAAATCTAAGTAGAAAAGTACTCCAAACCCTAAGAAATAAGATTCAATCCCCAGTATGGTCACCAATTCGGTTATGAGAAAAATCTCTCTATGGCTAGGGTAAAACAAAACAGATGAAAATGACTGCATAAATCAACTCTCTTCTAAAGTATGCTATGAAGACAAATATGATAGAAAAACAAGATAAAAGGCCTACCTCGTCCAGACGTTCGATGAAGTCCATTGTTGAGCACTTGACCCAAAGCAATATACCTGCAACTAGTCCTCAACAACCAAGAAAAGCAAGCATATGGTGATAATAAATGATGTTAGCACATTCAATATCACAGTCCATTAATAAAAATGACAAATATGACCATGGAATAATAATTCAAATATTTGCAAGATATCAATTGGATGGGAAAAGAGTATTTCTATTAATATATGATCAACATAAGTGAAAATGTTACAGAATTCCTTGTCAAGATGGTTCGAAACCTAGAAACTAAGTTCCTTCCAGCTGGGCCTCCACCACTTCAATCCTCCACCAAAGGAAAGATCATAAGAGTGAAACAATGAGGTTCTCAATCAATAAGGGAAGAGATTGGGAGCTGAACACTGTGTTCAAACTTAAAGAACAAAGGGATGGATACTCAATATGAAGTAAATAATTTCTCGAGAGTAACTTTTCTCTCAAAGTTGAATTCTTTCTCCTTTTACATTACTCAGAATTGGCCCATTTATAACCTTCAAAATGGAACTGAAGGGCCGATTCAAAACATTTCCATTATATGGAGGATCATAGATCTCATGTCGTGACATGGAAACCTGACATTAATTTTCATTTTCTAGAAAAACTCCCGATGTACATGGGCTGTAGTGGAGCAACCTGTGTATACACATGTTGTATAGTAGGCAAGATGCGTACATGTGGAAAAATATGTATTTTTATCTCTGGATTTTACAAACAGGGATGATAAGTCTGCATAGGGAAATGGAAAAAGGCCTTCTGTGCAAGATTGCATAGGGTGAGGAAAATCTTGCTATAAAAATCGGGATTCCTTATAGTTGAAATATGACTTTGTGTTTGAACCTCATATTCTCACTCATAATCATTTTGACCTATACCTATGGGAATTCCACCAAGTCTTGGTTAAGATATTTTTGGACTCTATTAAAAAGAAAAAATATTTTTGAGAGAACTTGTCTCTTTCACACTCATTAATTGGATTTGAAAGGATGTCTATTTGGTGTAAGTTTAACCCTTTTTCGAACCAAGTAGACTAATTTCAAAAAAAGAATACTCTAGTCACTAGTGGCTAGAAGAGTTCTTCTGGGTATTTTTTTATACATTTTCGAGCCCAGGGGACTAAATTTTCAAAAAAGGACATTCTTTGGTGTTAAGTTGTAATTGTACTCCATTATCTTTCTTGCAGTATTGAGCCTATTCTCGGTTCCCTCTTTCTTTCTATAAGCCTATTATCTCAACAGTTTGCATCATAAGACAAGAAGATTCTTATTTATATCCTTTGCAACTTGAAACCCTATACCCCAAGAGGAAACATTCCCTCAAGTGTCCATGTCTTGCATGCACCTCCTTCCATTGAACATAGGTATGTTCCAGTGTTGTAACTATTTTTTTACTCACAACACTCATTTCCTCCTCTGTATCATATGATTCATTTGTCTATGAAAAAATAAAAAAATACGGGCAATAAAAGAATATTATCTCATGTTGGTAGCAATCGTGTTTCCTTTGAATAAAGAAAAAACTTTGAGTCCATTTTTCATCGAAATTTTGGGTTTAGCATGAACTTAGGAAGTTGAGAACGTTACTTAGAGTTTACTCCTCTGACTAGTTACTCTTATAGTCCCTATGGAGAGTTTTATTGCTGCCTCCTACATCACAAAGTTTCATTATCAAGTCTATGTTGGTGGAGTCCTCCATATGTCTCATGCTCTTGTTCAAAGGATGTATGTAAGCCTTTGTTGGCCATTTCTCAAAACTCTTGAATTTTCATGTCAACCATACCCTCAGTGTGTCTCAGAGTTACATTAAGTTGTAGTCCTTTCGTGCACCCTAGTCCTACTTTGATTATGGGTAGGTAACCTTGAACCTACCAGTCGACATCTCCTCATTGGTCATTGATTGGGGGGTTTCCCTTAAGTTCAATGACAAGAAATCTATTCACACATTGGGATTCATGCAGTGTCTTGGATTCCATTAGCCTTACTGGTGGTTTCCTCTCCTTTTTCAGTAGTTTTCCTTATTGGTTGTTATTCATAGGGTCTCTTTCATGCACTACTTACATATGGTGCATGCGAGAGATGAGCAGGGTGGTTGGTTCATGAACATCATCTTTTTCCAAGTTCCTCCAAATTATCAAGATATTACTTTGTACCTGTTAGCGATATTTCTCGCTAGGGGAATCAGAGATCAAATGAATGGGTTAGAACCCACCCGTCCAAAGTTTTGGGCGATAATGCGCCCGTGGTAAACAGTAAGCAAGATCGGACGGTCTGGATCAACGCGCCCAGATCAACGGCGCATGTCAAATCCCGGGCCCCCCTTGCCTTCCGCCGTTTAAGAAAAGGGGGGGGGGGGTCCGGAATCGAGGGCGCATCTCCCCGACGGCCCATATGGGCACGCCCGGATCAACGGCGATCAAGGTCATTCCGGACCCCCCCCCAACTTTCTCCCTTTAAGCTTAGGGGGGGGGTCCGGAATTGTTGATGCAGCTCCCAGTAGCCACGATCGCAGCGCCCGGATCAACAGTGCTCGTGCAGCCATGCTCTTCTCAGCTGCCCTGTGTTTAGCCATGGTGAACCCTCCTCCCGTCACTTCACTCACCCTCTACCCGCTATCCCTTGTTGCCATGCATCGCTTGTCCATTCCTCCTCCCTGGCCCGTGTGGCCTCCCCTTCTGTCCATCACCCACCAATCGCCTGCCACGCATCCCCTTCTTTCCACATCAGCTTCCCGCCTAGGGGTAGTTTCATCCTGGACGCCCTTCTACATGGCCTATCCTCTGTCACCCCTCTCCACTTCTTTCACGTGCCCCTCAACGCCCTCGCTCCCACCATACCCCATGTCCGTCCCTCAGGCTTGTCA
>JZKD02S0241479.1:597144-616681 GCA_000966675.3 Picea glauca | reverse complement strand
ACACTTTAACCAAATCTCTGCTAGCACACTTGCAGGGATAAAGGAAATCTACAGGAGACAAGGTGTTGTAGTCCCTTCCTGTCTGATCAGGGACACTTTAACCAAATCTCTGCTAGCACACTTGCAGGGATAAAGGAAATCTACAGGAGACAAGGTGTTGTAGTCCCTTCCTGTCTGAGGAGGGATACTTTAACCAAATCTCTGCTAGCACACTTGCAGCATCAAATGGATTCTACAGAGGGTAGGATGTCCCGATCCCTTTCTGTCTGAGCAGGAACCTTTAATCAATTCTCTGTAAGATCATCACACAAGATCGCTAACAAAAAGAATTACAAATTCCATTCAATAACTAAGACAGAGTCAGTAGTGTTTCAGGAAACCAGAATTCATTAAAACAACGTTTCAGCAAACAACAGTCAAACAAAATATAAACAGAAATTAAACAATCACACTTCTAACTAAGGGATGAATCTTGTGAAGAAGGTGGGCCCTCCCTTCTCACAAGATTCCCCTGAACGAAAAGCTACAGGAGGATACTCAAAGCAGTTTTATATTCATCTGTTGAAATAGCACATTACATATTGGAGGTACAAAATGCGTCCCGCTTCTTTGAAGTTCTTCAATACATAAAAACTTGGCCTCGAATGGTGATTTCCTCTGAATTTAAAGGGAAAATCCCATCGATACAATCATTACAAGGTAGATTTGAATCCTATACTAAATCGGATCTTCTTTCTAAATTAGCATAGGGTGTCCTATTCTCACGCAACTGACTGCTAATGTAGGGGCTGGACGAGGCATTGTTGTTACGGCTGGTGTAACAACTTCTTCACATAGCTGCTGATGCTGTTTCAGCATCGCAATTCACGGCCTATTCAGCTACGTGAATTGTGCTCTTGACTGTGTCAGCTTTGACTGCTAACTGTCAGGACTCATGTTTCAGCATCGTGGCAGCCTCCTCTGTGTCTCAGCATCTGCACTTCTGAACTGAGTGACAGCTTCGTGTTTCAACATCTGCACCCTCGAACTATGTAGATGGTCCGTGTTTCAGCATATGCGTCCTCAGATTGTGTAGCAGCTCCGTGTTTCAGTATCTGCACCCTCGGACTGTGTAGCAGATTCCGTGTTTCAGCATCGGTTCAACATCGACTTTAGATAGTTCTGTGTTTCAGCATCAGCCTTGAATACAATTCTGCAAATATGGACACTTATGCACTTCTAATCAATGGTTAGGTCCAGAAGTAATGTAAAGTATTATGCAAAACAGATTAAACATATAGTAATGAGAAAGGACGTTGTATACCTTGGAGTGATCAGATGAAGTGATAATATGAGGCTAAATACAGTTGATCAAGGGTATAATAATGGCAAAAATAATGGCAAAAAGGGTACATTGTGTGGTCCTAACAATTATCACCAAATGTTTTCATATCTTGGTTGTTGAGAAAAAGTTGCAAGTATATAGATTTGAGTCAAGTGCTCAACGGTGGACTTCATCGAATGTCTAGAAGAGGTAGGATATTTATCTTGTCTTGTTAACATGTTTGTTTATATAACATGATATTAGAGTTGATTTCTACAGTCATTTCCATATGTTGTAGTTTACCCCATGCAATAGAGTGATTTTACTCGTAACACCATCTACCAGTATTTGGTACATTGATAGCAGAGTCTCCCACCATATGAAATGTGTTTGTGAGTGCTTCACATATATTACATATATTGGGGATCTTGAGGTGGTGCTTGGAGATGACTCAATGGTCAAGGAAGTTGGTATTGGGACAATATACTTTTAGATGGAGTCCCTACCTCCCATGTTGGTGAGAGATGTTCTATATCATATTCCACACTTGAAGAAGAACTTGATATCCATTTCCACTATTGAGGATAGGGGATATGAGGTGTTTTTCTATGATGGGTAGGTTGTTACACATTATTTTGGTCACCCTAGTGATTCATTGACAAACATGTGTTCATGTTCCCAAAAAGAGCCTTTCTTCATGAGGAAAGTGTTTGACTTTCTCTTATGAAAAACCTTGTTAAGGAGGGTCATCGTAGGATGCACCATAAGTAGGATGTGATGATGCCTGGTCATTGTCATCTACCCTAAATATCGATTGTGACATCTCCACAAGCTTCTCTATATCTAGGGTGCGATGATATCAAAAGGATAAGAAAAGATCAAGTTTCATGAAAGTTCTAGAAGGGGATCTTCTAGAATATGAGGTGGCGTTCGTATGGTTGGGATCCTACTCACTTCTCTGATTTGGTGTGATCATCCTAATATCTTCAACCATCTATCTCTCCCTTATATAAGGAATGAATTCTCATGGAAAAGGCTAAGGTTGATACAAGGAATATTATTATCGAACATGCTAAGAATTGGATGAGGAATTCTACTTCAGTTCATAATTGAGGGCTTCATTTCAGTTTATCAAGTCATAGTGGATCTTCTTCATTCAAGGTTGGAGAAAGTGTGTGTTGAAGCAAAGGGTCATTGGAAGGGGACCTTGCAACATCAAGGATTTGGCTGAAATCTCCACTTTCATTATTATATAATACAATGATATATTTATTTCCCATAAAACTCATCTCGTTTTATTGTATGATTCCTTGATCACATACATTGGTTCTCGTTGAGTATATTATTACTTTCACTTTGGTTGGCTTGTGTTCCCTTGCATATCCAATATCACATAATCACTGGAGTGGAGAGGATGACAACAACAAGAGGAAGCGATATTTAAATGGTATGTTTCCCATCTCTTGTTAAATAGTAAACTCAATGATTAGAGATTAGGAAAAGCATTGTGTTCTGTTATGTTTTGTTCTAGGTCTAGGTGGATCTAGGGTGATCTGTTTATGTCCACATTTACTGATAAGTCCCATAAAAAAATTGACGACCATACTGGGGATACGACCTCCTTTTGATTTTTTTCTTCCTGTTTTCCTTTAGCTTGCCTTCTTCTGAAAATTTTCATTCTCTGAGTATGTGGGTGATCCATTTAGACTCCCTGGGTTTAGAAGTTCCTTTGGAGTATTTGTCTTTCTTCCAAAATTTTCAAAATTACAGAGATTGTCACACTGTACCTTATTGGCATCCTATGACAACCCTGAGACATCGCTCTCTTCTTAGCCAATCTAGTGCAATGACGTCGCACCATGCTCTTCTAGTAGCTTGTGACGAACCTTTCTCGTCGCACTGTGTCCCATACCCAGCCTACAACGACTCCTATAGGTTTTGATTGAGTGAGTCATTTTTTCTTTTACCACCCAGATTTTCCTTAGTATCCTGGGGTGAAATTCATGTGACCATGTTTAATTGATTTATGAGTTTAAACCTTGCTTGTGATTTGCTTTTAGTGATTGAAAGTCTTTCTTTTCATTTTGTGAGTTTTTTAATTTTTCTCATTGTCATAAGGATATAATCTCAAATCCTGATCTAAGTGCTTGTTTGACAAAGGGTCTTTGGTTTGTTCTGATTTTTGAATTCATTTTTTTTTTCATATTGGTTGTTGATTAAGAAAAACTTTTTTCTTGCTTATGTCAAGAGTTTTTCTTGTCTTTTTCATTTTTGTCTACATTACGAATTTGATTTGGGAATTGTGTTGAGAATGTCTTGATTTTTTTGGATTACATTTTCCTTCTGTTATCACATCTCTGATTTTGTTTTGGAAAGGAAGAACTAAATTCACCTATTCTTTTAGTAATCTCTCATAAGAAAATTTTTACATTCGAAATATTTTTAAAGAGAAGAAATTGGAAAATTTGTAGTTCATGATTGTTTGGAATTATGTTCATTCGGAATTGAGGAATTGCAATTGGTAGATTGTTATACTTCAAAATAAATACCTTGTCCCTGCTGTAACTAGAGTTCATTGAATTGAAAATTTCACATTCATCTATTTTTTCATTTTATTGGGTCAAGGTCACAACATCAACAATTTCACTTCCATCTCCCTTTTTGAGTAAGCAATAGCCTCTAAAAAACAGTGTAAGTTTTAAATTTATTAGTAACTTTTATTTTCTAGGGATATTTTCACCAACATTAGATAGGATAGCGCTTTGGAATAGGTTGTGAGGTACACTCTCAAAAGCATCAAAACACACAATAGTATCTTGTGATAGGGGGAGTTCAAATCCAATTGCTACATTTTTTTTTAGGAATCCCTTCTCACACAAGGGTCAAACCTAAGGTCGCATTAAGACTGACAGAGTTACTCAAACTGTTTTGTTGGTCTTGGTGTAGAGATTACACATATTATGGGGGTTTCTTGAAGGTATGCCAACAATTATGAGTGGAATCCTTTCGAGTTGATTTCAGGCTAGATACCTTGCCTTTGCGCATAGATAGGATTGTTGATTGTTTCCCCAGGCATTACTGTTGTAGTTGGTAACCTTAGTATCCTATATCTTTAGGGTCTTTACACAAGGTGACTGTGGAGGGGTAAGTCTTCACGGTACTTGGAATCGATGTTGGCCAAACTCACTCAGGCTCCTTGGAGGTTATACCCACAATTATGTGTGGGATATTGCACCAGGGTTTAAGTCCATTAAGCATGTCGTCAACGTAATTTTTAAACCCGCTTATGCCAACTCCTTCTTGTCTAGATTTCGCATGATACCATTTATCACTATGGTATTGAATCCATTTTCCAACGATGTCTCACTTACGATGAACCTGAGAAATATTTGAATGACTGCCACTCTGGAGCATGTGGCAAACATATGTTTGGGTATGCCACTACCCAAAATATATTACGAGCGGGTTATTTCTGGCCTTCTTTATTTAAATAATGCATTATTGTTGTTCACAAATGCCATGATTTCCAAACTTATAATAACAAAATAAGATCTCATACTGCTCCCTTACATCCTGTAGTTTTCGTTGGTCTATTCGCTAAATGGGACATTGACTTCATGACATGTAACCCTCACTTGGAAGGGGGGCATGGATACATCATTGTAGACGTGGATTATTTCACTAAATGGGCTGAGGCGATGCCTACATTTGATAACACCTAGAAAACTGCAACATTGTTCATATTCAATCACATCATTACTTGTTTTGGTATCCCTCAAGCTATTGTTACTAATCACAGTAGTCATTTTAAGAATTTCATGATGTCTGAACTTACTGAAAAGTTGGGTCTTTTCCATGAAAGCTCAACCCCTTATTATCCACAAGCCAATGGAAAAGTTGAAGAAATCAATAAATTTCTCATTACTATGCTTCAATGGATGATAGGAATTCATAAGACAAACTGGCACACGATGCTATTCTAAGCATTATGGGCCTATCAAACATTCGTTAAGTCTCCCTTGGGATTTACACCTTTCCATCTAGTTTATGGTATTGAAGTTATCCTGTCGATTGAATGTGAAATACCGTCTCTGAAACTGGCCATTGAACTTATCCCCAATACCTCTATCAAAGAAGAACGTCTTTTGTATTTGATGCAACTAGACGAAACCCATCGCGATGCCACCCTAGTTATTGAAACTAAGAAGAAATATGTTAAATCCCAATATGACATGCATGTCAAGCCATGTGTTTCTTTTGAGGGTGATCTAGTTCTTCTTTATGAAAATGATCCTGACTTACTAAGGGCTAGTAAATTCAAGGCCATGTGGTGAGGCCCTTACATTTTCAAACATGTGTTGGAGAAGGGAGCTTATGAGCTAGTCAATTATGATGGAATCCCTTTGAGTGAACCCATAAATGGGCTTTACTTAAAGAAGTACTAGGCTTAAATCATTTTTGTATGAGTGATTGTACTTTTAGTCTATCATACTCTTGTGTGATTTTTTGTTGTTTGGTTTTGACCTTTAGCTGATTGCCTTGCATTGTACTTGGTTTCCAGATGTCGGTGTCATCGCTACCCTACATTGGCTTCGCTGATGGCGCTAGTCACAACACTCATAACTTAGCATATGATTTTGGGCAATCTATGCACTTACAGATGAAATGATTAATCTACATGAAATGAGGCTCATACTTGTAATCAGGAAAACTTAAAAAGGACTCCCGAGTCTATAGTCATTAGTGACAACATGGACGCCAAAATGAAACCAGGGTCTACCTAGGGCGCCCATGTACAGGTAGGCTCTACCACCAAATTATGACACTTCTGGAGCAAAAAGAGGGTTCCGCATCGCAATTCAGTGGGATTGATCCTATGGAAAAGAGAAAAAGACAACGAGGTGAAAATAGTGGAAGTGTAAATCTATCTTACATGCACAAAGTTGAAAAAATGACTTTTCACCAAAAGACCTTTTAAATGACCCAAATCACCCAAAAAAACCCAAATATACCCCAAAAAGAGGAAGGGAAAAGTATTTTCTTTTTTATGGCAGCACAATGAGTCATCCTTGGACAAAGCACATCCTTCCATTTGTTTGTCAAGCTTTGGGATTTAACCTGGCCTTAGGAAGATGTTCTCACTACATAGAGCTGTGTCCTCCTCCATTTGGTTATTCTTCCAAACATTTGGAGAGTTTGTGTTGCCTCTTGCATCGTAGACTTATGTCAAATACCATGCTACTTGAGTCTCATCTTTTGTCATCCTATTGTCCAAGGGAATTTTTTACCAAGCCTGAGTCGGCCCCTCTGCAGTTTTGTCTCCTACCCTCAGGCTTGGCCATCCTGAAAGTCCAATCAAGTCTTTGTTTGAAATCAATTAAGCCCTTAGCCTAATCATCAAGATCCTCTAGTCCATTCTTGGCAAGCTGTTGAAGACCTCGGGGTAGTGAATATGTACACTCATATTACACTCCTACTCGAGTTGTGAAGATTTTGAATTTTTTTCTCGAGCTCTGAAGGCCTCATCGCTAGCCATCAGGACTTATCATCTTCTAGAATATGGATACTATACATGTATACATTTTTTATTTTGAGATACTATGTATATACTATGTATGTATATACTATGTATGTATATACTATGTATATGGATACTATGTATGTATATACATGTATATATGACATGGATCTGTAGTGTATTTGGTTGGAAACCATGATTTTATTTCATCCCAAGCATGGGTATGCCCGCCTCGGTGAGACAATTGTTATTTTGCAGATGACACCTCTTGAACTTTGGTCCCTGGACTCACTTGTTTCATACGTTGATAAATATTGGTAAGTATTTCGACCATCAGATTCTCTTCTGAACTCATACATTAGGGGGCATCTGTTATTACCCTAATTTGCACCATACATGCATACCTGGCATCAGGCCATCTCATTTTCCATTTTTGCCAAGCCACTATTGAACAACTCTTATTAAAAACACCCTTTTTGAAGGCACTCATGCCCTGCTCCACTATTGCATGCGTGTATATGCTAGCTAACCCACTACAACCTGTGTATACCTACAAAAACATGAAAAATAAAAAGTTGCAGGTGGAATACAAATTTTTGGGTAGGTTTCCTAAAACCATTTGACTGCCTACATCCATTCATTCAAACAAATACCTATCCCTTTTCATCCTATAAAATAAGGAGTAGGGGTCCCAATTGGAGAAGGAAAATAATTGTAAAGAAACTCTAACCGATTTTCCATTCCCTTTGCCCCAACCTTTTTCAACCATTGTGTGAAGAGAAGCATATACAAAAGCAGTTGGAGCATAGTTGAAGAGGATCCCAGGAACAAATCCTCCTATGGACTAGCATTAAGGGTTTTGTAATGCATGCAGAAATGACCTAAACTATCCTACTTCTTACCATCATCCCAATCATAAACCCCATTATCCATATGTAAATACAAGGTTAAAAAGATCAAGTTATTGTACCTCAGTTTCCGTGTTTGATGTCGATCATTTAACGTTCGGTTTCTCCTTGACTGCAAATCTCCTCCCAAAGTTGATCTGCATTCATAAATAGGAAAACAAAGAACTCCAAACATGCATATGATCTATTAACTAATGGGTTAGAGATTATATCAATATATCATCAATATTAAACATTAAAAACCTCATATGGCGGGATGGGAAAAGTACTTCTTTTATTAATCTCACAAGAGTAACTTACAATAGTGAGATCGACCACTGCTCCTCGAATCTGGTCCTGGGCTCCTCTTTAACTCTGCTCCAACTTATTTTGTATATGCTTTTCTTCACACAATGGTTGCAAACGGTTGGGGCAAAGGGAATGCAAAATCGTGTAGAGTTTCTTTACAATTATTTTCCTTCTCCAAATGGGACCCCTACCCCTTCTTTTATAGGCTAAAAAGGGATAGGTATTTGGTTGAATGACCAGATGTAGGCGATAAAATGATTTTAGGAAACCTACCTGTATGTTTGTATTCCATCTGTAACTTTCTATTTTTCATTCTTTTGTAGGTATAAGTGGGCTGTAGTGGGTCAGATAGCGTATACATGCGTGCAGTAGTGGAGCAGGGCATGTGTGCCTTCAAAAAGGGTGTTTTTCAGAAGAGTTTTTTAGTAGTGGCTTGGAAAAAATGGAAAATGAGATGGCCTGATGCCAGGTATGCATGTCTGGTGCAAATTAGGGTAATAGTAGATGCCCCCTAATGTATGAGGTCAGAAGAGCATCTGATGGCCGAAATACATTACCAATCTTTACTAACATACAAAATAAGTGAGCCCAAGGACCAGAGTTCGAGAGGTTCCATCTACAAAATAACAATTGTCTAATCGAGGCGGGCATACCCATGATTGAGATGAAAGAAATCATGGCTGCCAATCAAATACACTGCAGATCCATGTCATATAACTATATAAAGTGTATCCACGAGAAATACACAATGAATCTACATATCTAAATAAAAAATATATACATGTATAGTATCCATCTTCCAGAAGCTAATAAGGTATGATGACTGAAGATGAGGCCTTCATAGCTCGAGAAACAACTTCAAAATATTCACAACTCGGGTAGGAGTGTAATATGAGTGTACGACTTCACTACCCAGAGGTCTTCGACAACTTTTCAGGAATGGACTAGAGGATCTTGATGATTAGGCCAAGTGTTATAACCCTAATTTACACCAGACATGCTTACCTAGCATCAGGCCATCTCATATTCCTTCTTTGCCAAAACACTGCTGAAGAAATCTTCTTAAAAAAACCCTTTTATAAAGGCCCACGCGCTCTGCTCCATTACTGCATGCGTGTACATGCTAGCTAACCCAAGACAGTTCGCATGTACCTACAAAAGCATGAAAAAAGGAAAGTTGCTGATGGAACACACAACTTTGGGTAAGTTAACTAAACCTTTTGGCCATGCATGGCCAGTCACTCAACCAAATACCTAGCTTCTTCTAGCCTATAAAAGAAGGGTTAGGGGTCCCATTTGAAGGAGGAGAATCATAGTAAAGAAAGTATAACCGATTAAGCATTCCCTTTGTCCCAACCTTTATCCATCCTTGTGCAAAGAGAAGTATAGAGAAAAGAAGTTGGAAGACAGTGGAAGAAGAGCCCAGGACCAAGATCGAGGAGCAGTGGCCAACTTTATCATTGTAAGGTATCATTGTGAAGTTAATAAAATAATTGTTTTTCCTGTCCCGCCATATGAGATTGTCATTATTGGAATATTGATTGTATGATTGATTAAATATCTAACCCATTAGTTCATAGATCAAATGCATGTGGATTTATTTGTTTGTATTTAGTCAATGCAGGTCAGCATTGGGAGGAGAGTTGCAGTCAAAGAACGACCAAGCATGAAAAGGGATCGACATCAAACACAAAAAATAAGGTACATAAACTTAATCTCTTGAGCCTTGTATTTATATATGAGTAATGGGGTTTAGGCATGGGATGATGGTAAAAAGTAAGAATCTTTAGGTCATTTTTGAATGCATGATAAAACCCTTAGTTCTAGTTCGTAGCAGGGATTTCCCACCCACAACAGAATTAGCGACCATACTGGGGATCTCTAGGGTTTCTGGGAATGTTTTTTATTGGGTATTTTTAAGAACTGATTTCATTTCTTGTTTTTAAAGTTTCTGCAAAAGTCTAAGCTAACGGAGATTCTGGTCTTCCATACCAGTTATCTCTATTTCTGTGCTTGACTTCATTTTTTTTTTCAAGACCCACAGAGGTACACACGGTCTATATAAGGTCTGGACGTGTGTACCCGCACCCTACCTTCCCATAGCCCGCGTGTACATGCTAGCTGAGGAAGTGTCAGTCGCGTGTATGATTCTAGAAAATTTCTTTTAGAGAGGCAGTCATCCTCTCCCCTGTCAGAAACAATCCTTCTCAGGGGTTTTCTGGAACTCTTTCTAGTCTTGGTTCTTTGAAGTCTATAGCTTAGGTTTCACCTCAGATTGGTTTGTTCTATGAAATTTTCCTTGAATGGTTTTATTTTTTCTGTTAAAGTAAGTATCTGAGTCTTTAAGAGATCTTCGTTCTCAATACCAGTAGTCTCTGCCTAGGCTAGATTTCTTTGCCTTTCATTTTTCTTATATTTTTAGAGATACACGTGGCCTGTATAAGGCTAGCATGCATATACACACACCCTGACTTTACACAGCTTGTGTGCACACGCTTGCTGTTGAACTGTCAACAATGTGCTTGTGGAGAAAATTTTTGTTTAAGGTGAGGCAATCATCCTTTCCTTTGACAAGATTTATACCTCTCAAGATTTTGGGTCTCTGTCATAGCAGTCAGTAACTTAGGTTTGATCACAACAATAGCTTTCTTTTTCATTAAGAAGTTATTCCTCAAAATTTTCTTTTTATAGGGTTTTTAGACAAGGGTGAGTGTCCAGTTTTAATTTGCTTGTGTGCTATTTTTAAAGTGACTCTTTGTGATCTGCACTTAGGCCAGAAGTTTTCTTGGTTTTTACTTGTTGATATTTTCCTTTTTGCTTTGTGAGCATTCAAATAAAAAAAAATCTTTTATTTCTTTCTTTGGTTAAATGGTGTTGGTTTGCATTAGTAACCAGGAAAAGTATTTTCTTTCATAAGTTCTTGACAGTTTACTTAGATCATAAGTATCTCGTAGTCGAGTGAAATCCTGCTTTGAGTTTTCTATTCAAAGATTGTAGAAAATTTTTAGTTTGAAAAGTTGTTTAAGATTTGAGTCAAGAGAAGTTATTTTGTTTCCAGCTTTCTGTTTATTTTTCTTTTGTCTTTCAAACATCACTAGTTTCACTTTCATAACCTTTGACTTAAGACAAGCCATACAAATTAACACTAAATCTAAAATTTATTAGACTTTTTATGTTTGTAGGGTCAACCAACTAGTTTAGGGTTAGGGCCTTGAATTAGGTTGGAGAGAAAACTGTTCAAGGCCATTAAATAAAACATTGGAGTCTAAGTTAGGGAGTGTAAAAGTATAGTATCGTGAAAGTTATCCGGGACCACCCTCTAACATAGGGGCTAATCACGAGGTCACGTGCAAAAAGGTAGCAGAGATAACCCCTCCAAAGTTGGACCAATCATAGTGGAGAACACATATAGAGGGCTTGTCTTGGGATTCTGTCAATTGCATTTTCCACGGAGCTTCATGGGTCTCAAATCCGTTCGAGGTCCTCAATTGTCTTCAAGACCACTTTCCTTTGATACCCTTGATAGGTTTCAGGCTCGATACCCTAATCATTTTGGTCTACCCGACTTTCAACTGTACTCGCCTGGTGACTATTCGCACACTGGCAACCTAGTTGCCTATCATTTTAGAGACATACACAGATGACTACGGGGGTATACCGTGGTACCTAGGAAAAACATCAGGCCACGCTTTGTAGAGTATACCTAGAGGGTGCTTCTATGTTCAAGTTTCACTTGCACCTATAAATTTCTCTAGTGTTGGTTGTTGTAACTGTTCTTCCAACTAGTTTAGTGTTTGCTTGTTTTATCTTGGAGGGACCTTTTTAGTGTGTGTTGTTTTTTGAACAAATAGAAACCCCTAGTGTGTCTTTTATCTTATCACACAATGGAGGATCACGAGCTCTGTTGATCATGAAGGCTTCTGGGCCTATCATCGGTTACACCGGAGCCATCTCCACCACCACTAAGGCGAAAGCTAGAACAACAAGGGTCTTTTGAAGTGACTGGGTCACAGGAAAATGTACCCGAACAACATCTAGAGAAAACGACCATTTTAGAACTTGGAGTGAAAGATCTTGGTCCATCTGAAACTCCAACCACTGATCTTTCAACACCCATCATCGTACAGATTCACCCTTATGAGTGTTGTTGGTCACTATAATTGCTTAATTGATTTAAACAATCACGTGATACATAAATGATCAACCTAGGGAAGTCTTTTATTTCAAAGATAGCCACGCACTGTATATGCTCAATTACAAAAGCAAATTAGTGTTGTAGTAAAGAAATTCATACTATTTACACTTGCTTGAATGAACTGAAGCTCTGAATTAAATCATAGGAAAGTAATTCCCCTATTGCAATTCTTTAAAGTTCAATCTAAGAATCCTGGATTACATTAAAATAACACCACAATGGGAAAGAACAACTATTCTACAATCAGAGAACAGGACCCTTACTCTCAAACAGAGACTCAGTACTAACACTCTTTCATGAAAACAGTAATGCAGAAAACAATTAACTCTATCAGTAATGCAGAAAAAAATTAACTCTATCTTACAGAGAACAAAGCCACCTAGTTCCTTTCTTTCTAAGCAGGAGCCTTGAGCCTTATTTATGTTTAGCACACTTGTGAGGTTGAGGTTTACAGAGAACAGGGAAGTCTAATCCCTTCCTATCTGAGCAGGAATCCCTAACCCAGTTCCTGACTAGCATCAATAAAAGTCTACAGAGAACAGGGTGTTTTTGGTTCTTTTCCTTTCTGAGCAGGAACCCTTAACCCAATCCCTGGCTAACACACTTGCAGAGGTAAATGAAATCTATAGGAGACAAGGTGTTGTGATTCCTTCCTGTCTGAGTAGGAATCCTTTAACCAAATCTCTGGCTAGCACACTTGCAGTAGTAAATGAAATCTACAGAAGACAAGGTGTTGTGATTCCTTCCTGTCTGAGCAGGAACCCTTTAACCAAATCTTTGGCTAGCACTCTTGCAGCAGTAAATGAAATCTACAGAAGTCGAGATATTTGGATTCCTTCCTGTCTGAGCAGGAACCTTTTAACCGGACCTCTGGCTAGCACACTTGCAGTAGTAATTGAATTCTATAAAGGGTATGATATTTCGATCCCTTTCTGTCTGAGCAGGGATCTTTAACCAAATCTCTGCTAGCACTCTTGCAGCAGTAAATGAAAACTACAGAAGTCGAGATATTTGGATTCCTTCCTGTCTGAGCAGGAACCCTTTAACCAGACCTCTGGCTAGCACACTTGCAGTAGTAATTGAATTCTACAGAGGGTATGATATTTCGATCCCTTTCTGTCTGAGCATGGATCTTTAACCAAATCTCTGCTAGCCTCATAAAATCATCACATGAGATTTCTGATAAAAAGAATTACAAATTCCACTCAATTAAACTAAGACAGAGTCAGTAGTGTTTTAGCAAAGCGGAATCCATTAAAAGCAGTGTTTCAGCAAACGACAGTTAAACAAAGCATGAACATAAATTATACTTAACACACTCCTAACTAATGGGTGAATCTTGTGAAGAAGGTGGGCCCTCCCTTCTCACAAGATCCCCCTAAACGAAAAGCTAAAGAAGGGTACTCAAAGAAGTCTTATATTCATCTGTCGAAATATCACATTACAAATTGAAAGAATAGAATACGTCCCGCTTCTCTGGAGTTGCTTCAATACATCAAAACTTGGATATCTTGAATGGTGAATTCCTCTGATTTAAAAAGGAAATCCCTTCGATACAATCGTTACAATGCATATCTGAATCCTATCCTAAATCAGATCTTCTTTCTAAATCAGCATAGGATGTCCTATTCTCACGCAACCGAATGCTAATACAGGAACTGAACGAGGTATTGCTATTACGGCTGGTGTAACAACTTCTTCTCATCGTTGTTGATGTTGTTTCAGCATCGCAATTCACGGGCTGTTTCAGCCACGTGAATTGCGCTCTTTGGCTGTGTCGTCCTTGACCGCTAACTGTAACGGCTTGTGTTTTAGCATCGTTGGTTCTGGCGGTCTCCTCTGTGTTTCAGCATCTGCAGCTCTAATCTTTGTAGCAGCTCTGTGTCTCAGCCTCTGTGAATCTAGACTGTATGACATTTCTGTGTTGCAGCACCACGGGTCTCGAACTGTGTTTCAACAACAGGGACCTCGGACTGTGTTTCAACAACGGGGGCTTTGGTCTGTGTAACAGCTCCGCGTTTCAGCATCTGTGACCTGAACTGTGTTTCAGTAGTAGGGACTTCAGACTGTGTAACGGCTCCGTGTTTCAGCATCTGTGTCCTGGACTGTGTTTCAACAACAGGCTTTGAATGCTAGTCTGCAGTCTAATCAATGGTTAAGTACAAAAGTGATGTAAAATATTATGCAAAACAGATTAAGCATATAGTAATGAGAAAGGACGTTGTATACCTCGGAATGATGAGGTGAAGTGATAGTATGAGTCTAAATACAGGTGATCAAGGGTATAATAATGGCAAAAAGTATGGGCAAAAAAGGTACATTGTGTGGTCCTAACATCCCCCCCAGCTCAAGGTGTTGCATGTCCTCGCTCAAAGTGTTGCATGTCCTCAGGCAACTCACTCTGAATCAGAGTCTTGATACCTACTCTGATCATGTAAGTTACTCAAGCTGTAACTCTGGGAGGTATTGTCTGTCAACGTTTTGAACCCTTGCACTTCCTACAATATTTGCCATGCTGTTGTTTCTGCCTTCTTAGGTAGCTTATAACTGGTTTGATATCTTTCTATTTGCAGCCAGAGAATGGGAAAATAAAACTTGTACCCTATCCAATTCTCAGCACAATGTATAACACACTGGATATAACTGGGTACCCTGGAAATTGCTGCTTCTAAGTTGGCAGGACCAAAAGGATTATGTTGTTGCCTCTTTTCTGTGGAGTGCTGCCAGAATAGGTTATTGGCCTGTAGGGCAGGAATCTCTATGGCACTAATGATGTGCTGACACTCTTGGAGTACTACTGACTGTAGTTGTTGAACATGCTCAGTCACCCCTGGTTTCTTTAAGACCTCATAATATTCTAAAATGAATCTGGCTACCCTCTGTGGTTCTGGTCTAATCCAGAGGAGTTTATTGTCCTCATTGTGCTTGGCAGCCAAAAAGTCACTCTGCCACAAAATTTTATTATGAAGAAAAGAAGTGAATGCTCGAAGTTGAACATCTCCAACAAGAGGATTTATATTGAGCAGCCTGTTTTCGGGAATAGCCTCATTATGGAAGTATGCTTCACATAAGAGGTGCTGATCCCTGGTGGAGGCAGCTAGAAAGGTCTTGACAAAATCCGTTGGTTGTATTACTTCATGGGATTTTCCTTCTATAATTGATTTAATTTGGAACCATGTGAGTCTCTCTATGAGAAATAAAGAATAGTTACAAGAAGGTTTCCTTGTGGCCATTAGTGTCTGYATCAAATCAAAGATCAGGACCAGTCTACCTTTTAAATATTTGTTCTTCTTTTTGAGTTCATGAACTTCCTGGCGTGTCAGGTCCAATGCTTCCCAATTTGAGAAGGTGTGATTCATCCAGGTTTGCCTGTGTACTTGCAGATGTTGGGCCTGTGTCTCATCATACTCCTTCTTCTACTTTTGTATCTCTGCATGCTCATCCCACAGCTGAGTTTGTGTTTCAACATCTGAAGTAGTGGGATTAGGCAGGGTTTGAGTAGACTGTTCTTTGGAAGTGGAGAGATTGATTTGACTGGGAGGTGTAGCTTCTTCCATGGGCACTGTTTGCACAGCCTTGTTGACAACATGAGGGACTTCTTTCTTGATTCTGGAAGGGCCTACTGGTTCTTGTGTTGCAGCAGGTTCAGTCTTGATTTTGCTAGGGCCTATTGGTTCTTGTGTTGCGGCAGGTTCAGTCTTGATTTTGCTAGGGCTTGTTGGTTCTTGTGTTGCAGCAGGTTTGGTTTTGAGCTTGGTGGAACCTGCTGGTTCTTGTGTTACAGCAGGTTCAGTTTTAACTTCAAAAGGGGAAGGAGGAGTAGGTGCTACTCCTGGTAGTGGCATTTGAACCACCTTATATCCTACCCAATAATAAATATCTCCACATTGGCAGCACATATATTCCTTGCATATGCTTTCTATAGTTTGTTCTGCCAGGGTTGCTATACGGCTTGAGGTGTACGAACTGAGTTCCTTTTCAAATGCTTCCTTGGTTCTAGCTAATTCTTGCTGATATGCTTCCAATTGAGACTTTAGAAAGTTGTTTTCTTCCAAGACATCAGCTATTGTTTGTTTGGATTGAGAGGCGATTGGTTCTTGTGTGGCAGTCATAGCCTCATGAGCTGGTTCTTGTGGAGCAGCTACAGGAATGGCAACTGATGCTTGTGTTTCAGCCTCCTGGTGTAAGGAGAGTAGTGTTTCAGCACCCTCAACCTATGATTCCTGAATCTCAATGTCAATATTAGTGGCTGGTTCTTGTGTTTCAGCCACTGGGTGTTGTGTTGCGGCATCCGGGGTCTCAATTTCCTCAATTTCAAAATCAGTGGCTGGTTCTTGTGTTTCAGCCACTGGATGTTGTGTTGCAGCATTCGGGGTCTCAGATTCCTGTAATTCAACTTCAATGTCAGTGGTTGGTTCTTGTGTTTCAGCCACTGGATGGGTAGCTGGTTTTGTTTGAGCTACTTCAAAAACAAATGATGTCTGGGCCTCTAATTCCTGGAACTCACTATCGGTGGCTGGTTCTTGTGTTGCAGCCACCGGGGCTGGAATAGGCAAAGATCTCGGGGTTTGGGAAGATGTACGACGTATCAGTCAAATAGGTGGGGGATCTAGAGTAGTGGTCATCCAGGGAGGCCTCATTGAGGATATCGTTCGCTTTTTGCACAAGAAAGGTGGAAAGGGGGCAATCTGTTGTCGTTTTCGTGGAGGTCTTTCCTAAATGATAGGGCAGGGAACATTTTCCGGTTCAGAGTCATCACTGAGAATATGAAGGGAAGGAGTGGATGACTCTGGTAGGGTATGTGGTGGATTAGGTAGGGTAGGGGAAATGACTGGACTGGTTGGTTCTATGGGAGAGATATGGGGTTCTTCAAGAATGTCTGGGGGGTTTTGCTGCTGCTGCTCTTGGGGAATTGCAGCAGCTAGTTGAGGGTTTCTGAGTGGGTTATTTAGTGGATGGTTTTGTTGTTCAAAACCCCTGTTGATGAGTAATTGAACAAGACGGTGGTGGGTAAGTGACAGGGTTGGATCTTTTTCCTTTCGACAGTAATGTGCCATATTCTTCAAACAACCCAACAAATAATATGGAATATTGATCTGTCTGTTATGCCTTAAATGAGAAAGTAGAAGAAAGTTGTGCTGATACACTACCTGATATCGTCCTTCGCAGGTCAGGTAATGATTGATAAATCTGGCGACTTCCGGCCATGGTGGTGGTAATGAGTTGAGCTGAACACCCCTTCCTTTCAGTACAATGCGTTCCTCGGGCAGGAAGAAATTCTGCTGAACAGTCCCAATGATATGTTTTCTACTGAACATACGTTTGTCATTCATGGGGAGGCCTGAGACCTCTGCTATACCTTCCTCTGTTACTGGTATTCGCACCCCTTCAATGACAGAGTGGTCCCCCTGGAGATTTCGAGCAAACTGTAGGACCTACTGTTCATTGTAAGCTTGAAGTATGTGGAAGTAATTGAGCCACCCTGCCTGCTGGAAGATTTCATACGCTGCTGGGTAGTGTTCCAGCAGCACTATAGTGGCGGGCTCATTTCGTATGATAGATCCTCCCATGGCTATCGGCTTGGTAAGATACAACGTCGAGAGTTTGTGTATCAGCTTCTGCAGAGTGAGTTTTTTCGAGCGACATTATGCAAGAATAGTGGTTAAATGTGCGAAAGGGTGGTGAAAGGATGACGGCGGTGAAATCGGGTGTAATGATGGTATCGTAGATTTGATGTGTACTTCCCCTCTCGTCAAGTGTGGTTAGTACTAATTGTACTTGAATGGTCATAATGACGTAGAATCTTCCTCATTAACTATATCCTAAATGAATTACATAAAATTTACATACCTCACCTTACCATTTGGTTTGTTCAGCCAACCAGATATCATGCTTGTTCATGGTGATGCTGTTGTGGCGGTGGCTTTTGATTGTGTCAAGGGCCTTCTATTTAGAGGGACGAACGTAAAAGCTTGCTGACGGACGATGGTGAAAGACTAGTGTTTCGGAAACAACGAAAGATGAAACAAGTGCTGTGGGTGAAGAACTGCTAAGCAATGGTGTTCCAGCATCTGAAGAAAGTCAAAGTGCGGAACATGGTGTTTCCACATCGAGAAAATGATGGAGAGTTGCTGGTGAGGGTGTTTCAGCAATGGGAAGAAAATGAAAGGTTGCTGATAATGGTGTTTCAGCAATAGAAGGGAGAAAGTTGAAACAAGTGCTGGACGGAGTTGTTTCGGCAATGAAAATAGTGAGAAAATGGCGGGCTGGAGTGTTTTGGGAGTGGGAAGAAATGAAAAATGCTAAACAGTGGTGTTTCAACATCGGGAAAAATGATGAAAGGTTGCTGGTAACGGTGTTTCAGCAATGGAAAGGGGAAAATGAAAAGTTGATGGTAGTGGTGTTTCAGCAACAGAAGGGAGAAAGGCGAAACAAGTGTTGGACAGAGTTGTTTCGGCAATGAAAATGATGAGGAAATGGCGGACTGGAGTGTTTTGGGAATGGGAAGAAATGAAAAGCGCTGAACAGTGGTGTTTCAGCATCGGGAAGAAAGTCACCAATGTTCATCAGCAGTGTTTCAGCATCGTGAAAATTAGCAGTGCTGCACAGTAGTGTTTCAGCATCGTGAAAGCTTGTCTCTTTGAAGAAAAATCGGTCTCTCCTGTGCTTTGATCGGGATCCTGCAAAAATCGACTGTAGGACGATATTTCTTGACAGGGATTATTAGTAAATGAAATTTAATCTAATATAATCTAATACTAAAGGAAATCTAAAAAGAATTAATTGTTACTAGGGGTAGAAACCCCCTCAACGAAAAGAAAATGAGCTTCTGCCATGCATGTGGCCTTAAAATCTTCTTTAGAAATAGGTTTCTGGTACAGATGGAGCTGATGAACATTTACAAGTAACGGAGTTCTAGAGTCATCGATTGTGAGGAGCCTTACTGTTCCATTAGGAAAAACTGTGTCTACTTCGTAAGGTCCTAACCATCTTGTGCGCAGTTTCCCTTGAAATTCTTTGAACCAGGAATCATACAGTAGAGCCCAATTACCTTTTTGGAACTGCTTGTTCTTGATATTTTTGTCATTCCATTGTGATCTTTGCTATTGAATTATGGTTGTTTTTTGAATTGCATCTAGTCTTTTCTCCTCTAGTTCATTAAGCTGCTACAGCCTGGCTGTCTGTGCATCAGTTAGATCAAGGTTGGCAGCTAAATAAGTCCTTAAGGTTTTTATCTCAAATTCCACAGGAAAGACAACACTCTTTCCATACACCAATTCATAGGGAGAAAATCCTGTAGTATTTCTCCAGGTAGTTCTGTAGGC
>JZKD02S0241479.1:571046-582993 GCA_000966675.3 Picea glauca | reverse complement strand
CTTACTGCCAATCAATATGAAGATGAAAACATATCCCTTTCCCAAATTTTCCCCCACCATTTCTGGCGAGTACCTCTTTATTTTTACGCAAGATTGAGGAGGATAACATATGCTTATTGATATAAGCTTATCCTTCAGATAAGCCCTTTGGAGTATGTTTAACGAACCCTAAGAAGGAGTGGTTCGGTCCCACTACGGGTCTGTCGATGTTTGTTTAACAAGTCCAAAGATAGAAAACTTGAAGGTTTTTCATGATTATAGAGTCTGGAAAAACACTTAAAAGAGAACTCTCTCAGTTCCTTTTTCATAAAATAGTCTGGATGAGACCGAAAAAGAGATAAATTATTGCTCACTAAATGCTTACTTCAGATACTTTATCGAGCATGAAAATAGCAAGGTCGCTCGGCTATCTTTTCATGTTTAGAGAGTCTAAAAAGAGCTTAAAGAGGACTCCAGGGGGGTTCCTTTTTTGTATAACCTTGTTGAGCCCGAAAAAGTGATAAAAGTATGCTCGATCGCGTTCTCATGTATTTTCGAGTGCAATAATGGACAAAGACCACGCTCGAGTTTTTATACAAAAACCATAAAAAACAATCAAAACATGCGATGACAAAGAAAAAATATGTCCGCATCCCTGTATAGAAACCTCGAAGTCATTACACCTGCAAATGTTACACTCAAAAGGACATTAGGGATTAGGGTTTAATAGATAAACAATCATAAAAAACCAAATGACATAGTAAAAGTAAATAAAAAGGAGTAAAAACTCTTTTTACCATATCATTTTTACTTTTCCACTATTTGAGCTCAAAAAACTCCTCTTTTACCCTTGAAGTTCGGCGTCATATTGTGGGAGTTACGAGGGTCCATTCGTCGAGCCGTCAGCGACAATGAGGTAGGATCTTTGTCCTCTACTCTTTCATGGTTTAATTTTGCATTTTCATTGGTTAAAAATTCATTTTTAAGTTGATTTTATGAGCCCTACTTGCACTCAACCATTCTCACAGGTGGGCTACACGGGACCTGTGAGAATGGGTGATTCTTGCAGGTGAGCCCACAACAGTCTACGAGGTTATTGCACTGTGCCCACAAGGCATCTGCGAGAACTGCAAAGCACAAAAGTTTTTTAAATTTTACTCAATGAAAAAAGAACCAATTAATGAATAGAGTTGCTAATCTTCTCTTTGTGCTTCTTATGCAGGTAATTGGCCATGAAAATGGTTCTTGAATGGCGTGAAAGGGAGTACGAAGAAGACAATGCTATTGCCAGAAATCATCCACCCACTATTGTTGCTTTGAGAAACTGTGGCCTTCTGAAGTACTTTCGTATCCTAGGCATGAGGGCCCAAGTCAGGTTATTAGAGTACCTGGTGCGTATGTGGGATCTCGATCAACAAGTATTTCATGTGGAGGTCCACACACTATCCTTAGATATTGAGGACATTTATGTTTTGAGATTGTCACGACGGGGGTACTACGTGAGTCTGACTGGTAGGAGAGGTGGTGGGCTACCCATGAGTGAGTATTGATGCATTCACTGTGTTCCCGAGGCAGAGAGGAAGAAAGGAAAAGTAGCTATTTGGGGGGTATGGGATTTGACCCTATGTACTATCTTGTTCACCATAAATCAGATGGTAGGGAGCTCCGCTCCTCACATGGCACTACAGAGTTACTTCCAGTATGCTATAGAGTGTACTGAACCTTGGGTTTTTAACTGGAAAGATGCAATGCTTTGTAGCGTAAAAAGGCAGTTGACCAAATGCAGATGAGGCAACTTGAAGCAATTCGGGTACGGATATTTGCTAGTGTCCTTCTTCCTTGAGAAGGTTCCATTACTGAGGTTGCAGGTTGAGTGGAATTTACCGGCTCCCAAGGATCCAAGGATGCTGAGATGGTGTCAGCTTATGGCCCGACACGTAGCTGGACCGATCATCAAGTATGATGATACCTTCTTTGACTGGCTTCAACCACATATGTTGATGGTTGACGATTATGCTTATGCCAGGTTGGATTTCCGAGGAGATCCAGACTTAGTACTGCCAGAGGATGCTCAGTGGGGGGAACTTGGTAAGAAGTACACACTTTTTTTTTTAAATGTTTTTGTGAATTTTTATCATATTCAAATGTTTATTGTTTTATAAGTTCGTCCAAAGACTAAATACAAAATTTGTTTTTGATGAAACAGATGTTGGACCTTATCGACCTCCTGGTACTTCTCCCATTTAGCGATGAGAAGAGGTAGTGACAACACCACAATATGCCAATGATTATCAAGTAGTGGAACAAAATCTAGAGGGCCTGACCGTAGATATTCCAGACATGCCTCTTGAAGAGGTTCCATGACGCGATCAACGTCATACTGTAGGAGTGTCAGGTTCCATGAGTTGACTGCTCCATAGGGTTTCTCGGGCAGTCGTGTGTTACCATGAACGTCATCCATGATGTCACTTTGTAGAAGCTATGAGCTTCATATTTTGACATTTTGGTCTTCGGACAAACTTTTTGTAAAAGACTCTTTTGATCATTATATATACAGACAACTTCTACCAGTTTACCTTGTATTGTGTGAATATTGATGTGATTGATTTATAAATGATTCAAATGTCTGTCTAATACATAATTATCCAATGCATCTATTAATGTATTTAAACATCTAGGAATATGTTGATATTCAATGTAATCAAAATAAAATTCCAGGAGGCGAATTTGCAAATACACCTGTAACAAAGTAGGATGTCTAATAGTATAGACATTACTTAACTGTAGTACTACAAGCTGTGAATCAAGTCACACAACCAAATGAAGAATTCCGAGCGAGATAGCATCAACCAATAATTCAATAATGATGCTATACTCTGCAATGTTGTTGGTCGCACAGTCGAGGCGCACACCTCGTAAGGAGAGAAGTTCGTTTGTAGGGGAGTAAATTTCCCATGCAGCGGAAGCAAGGTTCTGAGTACTACGGCTAGCGCCATCAACAAAGCCAATATAGGGTAGTGAAGACTTCGACATATGGAAATCAAACACAATGTCACATAAGGGAAGAGACCAGATAACGACAAAAGCAAGCTACACAAGAAGTATGATACAATAAAAATACAAGTACTCATGCACAGATGATTTTATGCATAGTACTTCTTCAAGTACAACCCATTCTTGGGTTCACTCAAAGTGATACCATCGTAATCTACTAACTCATAAGCACCTTTTTCCAAAACTTGTCGAATGATATAAGGACCTCACCACATGGCTTCGAATTTTCCATCTCCTAACATATCTCGATCTTGATCATATAGGAGAACAAGATCTCCTTCCGAGAAAATGCGAGGCTTGACATGTTTGTCGTATTGGGCCTTGACACACTTTTTCTAAGCTTCTATGACTATGGTGGCATCACGTCGGGTTTCGTCTAATCGCATAAGATACAATAGACATTCCTCCTTAGTAGAAGTGTTGGGTAGGAGTTCAACAACTAGTTTTAAAGAGGGTATCTCGCATTCATCCGGGAGAATGGCTTCCACACCATAGACTAACCGAAAAGGTGTAAACCCAGTAGCAGACTTGACGGATGTCCGATACGCCCACAATGTCGAAAATAACATTGTGTGCCAACTTGTTTTATGAATCCCTATCATTCATTGGAGCATAGTTATGAGAACTTTGTTAATCTCTTTGACTTGTTAGTTGGCTTGTGGATAATAGGGCGTTGAGTTATCATGGCGAAGACCCAACTTTTCCATAAGTTTAGACATCATGATGTTTCTGAAGTGGCTACCGTGATCGGTGATGATATCTTGGGGAACACAAAAATGAGCTATGACGTGATTAAAAATGAATAATGTTGCGGTCTTTCCAGTGTTGTCAAATGTCAACATCACCTTGGCCCATTTCGTAAAGTAATCGATGGATACAATAATGTAACCATGCCCCCTGGCCGAGTGAGGGTGACATGTCATGAAATCAATGCCCCATTTCACAAAGGGACCAACTGAGACCATAGGGTGAAGAGAAGAAGGATGTGACCGTATCTTGTTATTATAGGTCTTGCATGAATGGAATTTTTAAACGACGATGATGCAGTTGTTAAATAATGAAGGCCAAAAATACCCTGCTCGTAATATCTTTTGGGCAGTAGCATACCCAGACATATGACCACCACAGGCTCTAGAGTGGCAATCATTTATATCTTTCTCGGCTTCGTCAAACGTTAGACAACGTCGAAAAACAGAGTCAATTCCCCGATGATAAAGAGTATCCCTGAGGACAATGTATTGACGAGCTTGATAGCGTATGGGACGTCGGTCAGTACTAGACAAAGTTGGCTGAAAATTCTGGGTTTGGAGATATATAATGATATCTCCATACCAAATATCATCAGTACTAATAAGGAAAAGATATTCATCAGGTAATGAATCAGCTGCTACATTTTCCATTGCAGAATGGGGAAAGTTTGAATTCCAAGTCAAAATCCTGGAGTATCACAATCCATTTGGAGTATTTTCCCCCTAGCAATTGACGTGTCAAAATGTGTTGCAATGAGAAATCACTGTAGTCTTGTGTGAGAGGATATAGTTTCGGAAGCGTTGGACGGATTGAATGGCAGCCAAGGCCAGTTTTTTGACATGTAAATACTTGATTTCAGTAGGTGTGAGACTTCGACTCAAGTAGTAAATAACATGTTCATCGTTAGCATCATCCTCTTGAACGAGAACCATACCAATGGTATAATCCGAGGTAGGAAGATAGAGGAAATAATCATGACTATAATCGGGGGTAAAGAGAAGCGGAGCACGTGTTAGGGACAATTTCAAAGCTTCAAAATCATTGTTGGCAATGGGACCCCAGACGAACTCTGAATCCTTCTTTAATAGCCACATAAATCCACGAGCTATCTCGGCATAATTTGGGATAAAACGACGAAGAAAGTTTGCTTTCCCTTGAAAAATTTGCAACTGGTGAAGTGTAGAAGGAGGAGGGAGATTAAGGATTGCCTCAACCTTTAAAGGATCCACCCAGATCCCTTGACACGAAATGATAAAAAGTAGAAGATAGTTGGATTCCACACAGAAAATGCACTTATGAGGATTCAAACATATACGGTAGAATCGATAACGAATGAAAATGGCTTGGAGGTGGGTTGGGTGATCGACTCTACGCATTGAATGAGCGGGTAAATTTTCCAAATAGGGTTGAACAATGTGCTTGACATCATGGAAAGCATAAGGCATAGCGCGTTGAAAAGTTGTGCCAACGTTCTTGAGACTGAAAGGAAGTTTCCAATAGGAAAAAGTACCCCAAGTACAAATAAAAGTAGTCTTATGTTGATCCTTGGGAACAATGTTAATTTGATTATACCCAGAGAAACCATCCATGAGAGAGAAGATTTCACTTCCGGCGTAATCGTCGACAATTTGATCGATGAAGGGGGTAGGAAAGTTGTCTTTGGAACAAGCTTTGTTGATATCCCTATAATCAATGCATACATGAATCGTACCTTGTTTCTTGTCAATCGGGACAGGATTGGAAACCCAGTCTGTGAGAGCCACCGGATAAATAAAGGTGGCTTTAAGAAGTTTCTCAACTTCGAGCTTGATAGTAGCTGCTTTATGTGGGTGAAATGGACGAAGGCATTTCCAGATGGGTTTAGCGTCGGGGTATGTCTTTATCTCATGTATCACAATCTCAGGGTCGATACCCGTCATCTCTTCGTAGCTCCAGGCGAAGATGTCATGAAACTCTTTGAAAAGGGACATATAGGTGACTATTTCGTCAGGGGAACACGAAGCTCCAATATGGAGATTTTCGATGATTCCAGGTTTGACGGATATGTCAAGGGGAATAGTGGGCGAGATATTGCTTAAGTTCCCTTCGAAAAACACATCGTGTGCAAACTCGGTAATGGTCGATATGATGACAACGGTCGAGGGAGTCGAAATCTATTGGTAGTTCTCAATAGTATGTTGCTCCAGAAAAAGGATGGAATGATGATTCCCATCGTCCCAAGGGGTGTCCTCCATGAAAGACATAATCATCTCATCAGTAGGAAAAATGACATGAAAAGGATCGGGAGACAAATCACCAAGAGAAGGAGTAGAAGGTGTTTTCGATTGACTGGCTTGATAGGCGGATTCAACCAGACTTAACGACATTTCATCACCGAAATGAAGACGATCTTCGGGGTCAGGTACTATCTAGGGGTCGTGAGATGCAGGAGGTTCATGAGGCAAGGTGGAGATCATGTTGATGTAAGCAACCGATGAGCGTGGAACATCGGGCGGTGGAATGGGGAAAGTACCCATTAACAAAGAGTCCTTGAGAAGGCCTACACCAACGTTCTCATAACCCGGTGGGGTTTTAGCGATAAATGGCACATTGTGAGTATGGGTTTTGGAATTGAAGAAGGCTAGTTGATCGATAGTGACAACCTTACCTTGATGTGGGAAATGTACCACATGGAAAAGGGTCGACACAATTGCGTGCATGGAATCGATCCAGCTGCGACCAAGAATAAGATTATAATCAAGGGGAGCATCAAAAACTTCCACTTTGACTTGGACCATTTTGCCTTCTAACATGATGGGAAACGAAGGAAGAACACTGTAGGGCTTAAAACCGGAGCCATTGAAGGCTTTAAGAGTGTTCTGGGATTCATTCAAAGAAGGAGAGCCAATGGCTTTCCAACAAGCAAGAGACATGACACACGTTGAGGCACCCTCGTCGATAACAGTTCGGCAAATGTTTTTGTCAGAGACAATCACTTGGATCTGGAACATGAGTTGAGGGGGTAACCTTGGAATGTGATATTCCAAGTCAAATATTATTAAATTCGTATTCGTCGGGTCAATTCCACTGATAGCTTTCAACAGTGACTTCCGTTGTGTGGGACAAGTTTGAAGGACTTCAAGGGATGACATTGCAGAAGGTGCTTGGGCCAGATCTTCAACAATACTGTAGTTCTGGGCCACACGAGCATGAGGATTGAAAGCCAATTTCCAAACAACACCCTTTGGGGGGGGTTGTAGAACTATTTTGAGGCTCGATCATTCAAGATGAAGAGGACCGTTAGTAGGTGGAGTCACTGGAGAGGGTTGTGCCGAGGAAGGCGGTAGATCATCAACCTTCTATGTAGAGGGAGAATAATCTTTGTCACGAGTAGTGAGTGCAATGTTTCTCTGCTTAGAATCACCAGTACACATCAAAACATATGATGTAGTAGAAGAGGAGGGTTGGTCATGAATGACCAACTGGGCCTGTTGTTGAGACAGGAAGGGTTGGTGCAGGTGGTTTTGGAGCTCCTTGAAGGAACTTAGTGACCTTGGAACGTCGTGGAAAATCCTTCATGTAGTGATCATCACCACAGATAAGACAAGGGTATCGTGGTTTGTGCTTATCCCTATCGTCAACAGGGGTAGTTTTGGTTTGCTTTGCTTGAGAATTATTTTTTCCCTCCTTATTCTTACCTCTCCCTTTTTTAGATTTATTTTTACCAAATGGGGTAGATTGGACCGCATTTACCTCAGAAGTATTGTTGGTGGGAGGGGCAGGAGATGGAGCATTTTGAACATTAGAAGAAGAAGATTTGGGGTTTTTGCATGAGGCAGAATGTGGTTGGGCCTGGGAAGAGCCAA
This sequence comes from Picea glauca, assembly GCA_000966675.3. NCBI lineage: Eukaryota > Viridiplantae > Streptophyta > Pinopsida > Pinales > Pinaceae > Picea > Picea glauca. Next base: position 575,365 of record JZKD02S0241479.1, on the reverse strand, counting down.
TCACACCGTCAGCTACATGCGAGGCAGCTGGAGTAGTTGAAGTGCTGGAAGTATTAGGATGAGGTAAGTCAGGTAGTAAAACGTAAAGGGTTCCCATTTGTGAGTAAACAAGGTCAAGATATTGAGCACAACTTATAGCATGCTCTTCCATGACTACGCCGCCCATGGAAATGTCCTTACCGATGTCATTCACAAATGATTTTGTGAACCACTCTGCCAACAATTGATCGTGGAGCTCAAGTTTAATGAGACGTCGTCTCCTTCACCACTCATGGATGTGATAAGATATATGAGTGGCTTTGTTTTGCTTGAAGGAAGTCAAAATCTCGGTCCCGGTGTCATAACGAATCAGTAACTAGTAATGCGTAAGGAAAGCCATAGCTAGGGTGTTGAAGTCAACGAAGAAACCTCATGGCAATTCGATATACCACTTCGCAGTAGAACCTGTGAGGGTTCATTGAAAAAGACATAAATGAATAGAGTCATCCATCAACGAGTTGGATGAACACCATAGGTGAAAAGTCATAACGTGATTGTTGGGGTCCTCTCCCGCTTTGTCGTCGAATTTAGGAATGTCCTATGGAAGCTTGGCTGGTATAACAGGCCATTGGGGAGAGTGATGAATAGGATCATTTAAAATCCTTGACAAATATGGAACATCCAAAGTGGCAATAAAGGGAAACTTTTGATTCACCTGCAGGTACTGGTGGCTTTGGGGAGGAAGCCCTGTCAACAAACTAGTAGGACCATAAGCAGTCTGCATATAATGTGAAGACCCAGGCATATTCGGTGGTGGTTGGAGAGGATAGTAGGTCATAGGAGTATACCCTGGAACAAGGGCTTGAGTTTGAGCATTCACCCCCCAAATGGGATTGAACGAACCTGGATATGGTTGGCCCATATTATGAGGTATTGCGGACGCAGTTGGAAACTACTATCCCCCAGTCGATTGAGGAGGATGTTGTATCAGCTGATTCCAATACTGGTCCAAGAAGGGAGGTATGTTTTTCCCATAAGGTGGGGTTGGTCCTCCCATCAAAGGTGGTGTTCCAATTGGGGGCAATGTTCCAATTGGGGGTTGTGTTCCAATTGGGATTTGCGTTCCAAAAGGAATTTGCCCGCTGAGAGGGGGTTGAGTCAAACCACCTTGGTGAAATTGTCCACCAACTGGAAACTAGTAATTTGGAGTGAATGACAGAAAAGCGCCGCTAGGATTAAGACTGCCAGTGGAAGACGAAGAAGGTCCTCCAAAAGGAAATTGAGGGAGTGTTGGAATAAAACCGAGAAGAGAGTGCCCAAAAGAGGAAGGACCACCAGAAGAGACAGATGGAGTTTGTGCAGGAGTAGGAATGGAAGCATTCAATGCACGGTATCCGGGTGGTAGTATCAGAGTGACATTGGGAATTTGCGGTGTGTTGATGGGAGCAAGACTAACCGTAGTAAACCCGGTTGGAACACTCGTAGTAGCTGTGATATGGGCCATTTTGGTAGGGACGGTAAAGTGATAAGCGGTGGTCAACAGTACTGTCTCTGTACTAGAGATTTCAGAAATCACAGGTGGGTTGATTTCGGAAATCACAGGTGAACTTGGACCAAAAAGGTCCCGTCGAAAAACGCTCATAGACTAGAAAGGATCTTTGTCCCCAAGTCCAGTTGGAGATCCATAATACACAACAATTAAGTCTCCAAAAGAGTTTGCTTGCATAAAATGTCTCTCAAAATCGGGGTGAAGTCGAAAGTCCTCTTGAGTATTTGTAATTCGAAAATGTTCTAGAGAGTCAGTGTGTTCCACTTGCGGTGTGGTGACGACTGGGACTTCACTTTGCTGAGGAGAGCCTTCAGGTGTACTTGTAGGCAAGGTTTGAGAACCTTCCAGATGCTTTGGAGATAAACCCTGCATTCTACGTGAATGACATGGAGGAGCTATTGTAAACGAGTGACAAACTTCATGAAGAAAATCCTATGGTCAACTTCGAGAAACAAACAACACGTGCTAGCAAACAAAATCTAGGAAGTGACACCAAGCAAACAAGACCTTCTAATTTCGAAGCTAATAGTTGGTAATGAAATCCAATGTCGCAACAACGAGATGAGAAGGGGTTGGGCTAGGGTGGAAAAGTTACACTGATGACCTGCTTAACGGACTTACACCCTGGTGCAAGCTCCCACAGATAATCGTGGGTATACCCTCCAAGGAGCCCGAGTGAGTTTGGTCAACGTCAATTCCAGGTACCGTGAATAATTTCCCCTTCACAGTCACCTCGTGTAAGAACCTAGAAAGATAGGCCACTAAGGTCACCACCAACAACAGTAAAGCCTGGGGAGACAATAAACAGTCTGATCCACATGCAAGGGCAGGGTATCTAGCCCGAAATCAACTCAAAAGGCTTCCACTCATCATTGTAGGTATACCTCTGAGTGATCCCTGTAATACGTGCAATCTCTACACTGATATCAACAAGGTAGGGTGAGTAACTCTGTCAATATCAATGCGACCTCATGCTTGACCCTTGTGTGAGAAGGGCTTCCCAGGACAAGATGTTGAAAATGGAATTTAACACTCCCTAACACAAGATGCTATTGTGTGTTTTGTGATTTTGGAGACTGTATCTCTCTTCCTACTCCAAAGTGCTAGCCTAGCTAAATGTTGGTGTAATAGAGCCCTAGAAAAGAGTTACTAGATAAATTTTACAATTGCGCAGTGTTATTAAGAGCTGTTGTTTACTCAAAAGAAATGGAGATGAAACTTATGTTGTATGACTCTGACCCAACAATGCATGGATGAGAATGAAATATAGCAATTGTCATTCAATGAATCCTATGTATGGGAGGGAAAGAGAAAGTTTTCCAGATCAACCTTGAAATACAATACAATTTCCTTTAAAATGAAAATGCAACAAATCACACATCAATAACAATTCTCTATTGCTTCTTTTTCAATAATCGCAACAATTGATTTTCAATGTTTTCGAAGACGAAAAAGATTTTTTGAAAGAAAAATGTTTGTTCACTTTTCAAAAAGGACCAACACCGTGATAGTGAGAGTACCGAAAATAAAAAACTAATGAACAAGCAATGATAAAAACCCAAATCACTCTTTCAATGAAAACAAAAATAATAAGCAAAGCAATCTAGTCTTTTCAATTGCATAAGAAAAGTGATCAAACAATAAGAAAATGATGAAGACCAAGAAAAATCAACTTTAAACTGATCACTGGTTCTTAACTAATCAAACACACTCAGATTCTGAAATCAGAGAGTATGGTTTTGCCAAGAAAAGTCAAGAAACGAAAGTCAAGATAGAAGTGACAAGAAAAGCCTTGGAAATCCTAAGACCTTCAATGCACGAAAATGAAGACAAGAAAGACATCAATCAATGGTCCAAAAAACTCTTATGAGGCACCTAGACTGATCTGGGCAGTTGAATATGCCAAAAATCAAATCCAAAAGTTTGAAAAAATGGGTTCGCAGGCTAAGAGTGTTACACAGTGTGAGAGTTAGTGATTCTCGCAGGTGGCCCTTGAGCAGAGTGCGAGAACCTCACACTAAACCTAAAGGAAGAATGCAAACTCTATAGATTCTTGCAAGCTACAGTGAAGTGCAGTGCGAGAACCTTTGAAACTAGTCAAATTTTTGGAAAATGAAACAAAATTTGAAAAGGCCTCTGGACCCAGAGGGTCTATCAGGATATCCTAAAGACTCAGAGATTGATAGGAAAGGAGAAAAGTAAAACAAGAGAAAATGGCCTCAGAAAAATGCCAAAAGCCACAAAGAAAATGGGATACTCCCTAGTGGAGTCACCAATTTTGTTATCGCACTAATCGGTAGGTGCAGACACTAACAGGTCTCCCTAGATTCACTCAGATCTAGAAAAAAACAAGATAGGACATGATTTTTTCCCTATGTTTTGACCATTGAATTAGCTAGTAGGAAGGAACAAGTAACATACCTTTATATCACTTCCTAGGGTCTCTGTTGCTCCCGCTTCGCTCCGGTGCTCTCGTGAGGTCAAGACCAAGACAACACAAACCAACCAAAGTGAATATAGAAAAATATATTCAACAGTCAACTTATGTGTATGATCAAGGAATTACACAATGAAGTGAGAATAGATTTATGGGAAAGGGACATGCCACTGTATCATATTGATTGAAAGTAAAGATCACAACCTGATCGCCTTGATGTTGCAAGCTTCCTTTCGATGGCTAAGTCCTTCACACAATTATTTCACCAATTCTCCAATAAATCTTGCTTAACCTTTTCCATGAGAATTCCCTCAATATATAGGAGAGAATGAGATAGTTACTTGGATAAGAATG
>JZKD02S0241479.1:544272-570996 GCA_000966675.3 Picea glauca | reverse complement strand
ACAAGGATAACCATTCAAATGCCAACCCATTCTTCTAGAAGATTCCCTTCTAGAAACATCAAGAATTCATCTTTTTCCATGCTTTAGGAAGAGTTCACACCCTGGCTATTCAACACAGTGCAAGAAGTTCGCATCCTGTCTTAAAGCAACCTACGAGAATGGGTCATTCTTGCACCCAAATATATCAACAGCTTGCGAACCTTCTTCAAAAATGAGTTTTCTAGGAAGAGATGAAAGTAAATTTTCTCTGGAGAAAGTTCTTATGAAGAGACTGAGTACACCGTCATCAATACATCATCATGACAACCAAAATCATGGGTAACACCAATGTTTAAAGATGATGGGGAGATTGTAACTCTCTTTTTATTCAACCAGATAATAGTAAGGTTCAACATCCCAAGAGAGATTGTCACTAACCATGGCAGTCACTTTCAGAACCAGATGATGACCAAGTTAACATCAAATCTTGGGTTGTGGAAAGAACATTCATCACCCTACTACCCCCAAGAAAATGGTCAGGTGGAAGCTGTAAATAAATATCTTAAGACCATCCTACAATGAACAATCAACTTAGCCAAGTCAAATTGGCATTTGATGTTATACTCAACATTATGGGCTTACCCAATGTCTATTAAGATTGCAACCAGTTTCTCACCTTTTCAACTCGTTTATGGGATAGAAGCAGTCTTGCCTATAAAATGTCAAATCCCATCCCTAAAATTGGCATTACAGTTATTTCCAGACACTTATCCACTTGAAGAACGATTATTATACCTTGAGTGGCTCAATGAGTAGCGTCATGATGCAGCCCTAGCCAACGAGGCTCACAAACATAAAATCAAGTGTCATCATGATCGGTCCATTCGTCCTCGGGTTTTCTTTGAAGGAGACCTTGTCCTGGTCTATGACCAAGATAAGGACCCACTGGGGGCAGGAAAATTCAAACCCATGTGGTTCAGACCTTTCATCATAAAAGAGGTTCTAAAAAAGGTGCTTATCGTTTGGTTGACTTTGAGGGAAATGCTTTGGCAGAGCCTAGAAATGGGATCTACCTCAAGAAGTATTACTCATAGGTAGGTCACCTTGGGTAACTTTTTGTAGCATATGTATAGTCTTTGTACTATTACTTTCTAGTTTCTTTTAGTATTATGGATGTGTCATTTTTGATGTTATCTTTTGTCACTGTGGAAGATGTCAAGTGAATTAGAGGTGTTCATTGGGTACGCAGACGATGCTAGCCATCACACTTGGAGGCTTGCCTCTGAAGCTTGGGTAATTTTTACACCTCGAGGCCAGTTACTATCTTCTGGAGGTATATGCTTAGGCGACACCACAAACAATGTCCCTGAGTACAATGCAGTTATTGAGTTGCTTCATGACACCCTATCATTTGGTATCTCTCATCTCCATGTCTATTTAGATGCTCATCTAGTTGTGTATCAGTTAAATAGAGTCTACCATGTTCATGATCCTACTTTACACCGACGATTCCTTAGGGTAAATCTCTTAGAACGAAGCTTTAATTATATTACATATTTTCATGTTCCTAGGAGATTAAACCAAGTTACAGATACTCTAGCTAATCAAATTTTAGACTGGCATCTCGCACACATATAAAATGACATACACATAAACATGTAAATACATTTTTAAAGGCAAATATGATCCATAAGACACAAAAAGACATAAAAATCCATATATAATATCATAAGCACCAGAGTACATAGGTGGACGCAAGCGCCTCAAAAAATATGACTAGTAACGAGTCATGGGGCTTATGCCCTCAAAAAATATATATAGGTGGAGCTATCAAAGTCTAGACTAACTAAATTTAGGGCCTGTGGTCCCTGTTGTAATAATCAACAACGTTTTCCAAATGCCAAAATAGTCGGACCCACATCTGTGGTGCCCCCACTACATGAGGCTACATGGATGGTGGTAGATCCTCAATCTCTGCCATAGGGATGGTGTGAGTGAGCGAAGTAAAATTTTTCTCAACTCATCTCAAAACCCACTCAGCCTCACTGGCTGGAAGCTCTCCTGCTGTTATTGGTCCCCTTGTGGCGGTAGGTGTGAGCCTTGGCTGAGGACGACGCCTGTTCCTCGCATAATCTGAAGGTCATGAGGGTCCCACATATGCACACAATAGACACGTATCTGTCAAATACTCTGGTATAAAAAAATGATATATACAAAAAACAAACAACATAAAAATTATATGTGCTTCAAATAAAAAAAAAAATGATGCAAACTTACCCATCTCGCCTCGCTCCTTTCCTGGAGGTACAGGGATCTCGGGATCTCTTGAGAAATCAATGCTAGCATAGAGATAATCCTCTATGGATAGGATCTGTCGTGACAACCAAGCAAAGAAGTCATCATCAAAGGAATCATTGGTCCTTCCACCACCCTATCATGGCAGCAACACTGCCCATCTGCAAACCGCAGAAAGAGAGGCCTGATGTCCTCATACCACCACTTGAGGGCTGAAACTAGGAAATATTTCAAAGAAGAAAGAGCAAAGAATCGTCTTGAACCCAAAGTTCCTTTGTGTCTGCAACTAGCAATCTGTTGGTTGCTTCTTCATACAATCTGATAGTGTAGTGCTCCAGTCAAATATCTGTGCATTTAAGCACTAGACTGCACAGTTCATCTATGCACGGGATGCATGATGTAGAGTTGTAGAACCAGTCATCCGCCAAATAAGAAGCACAATCTCCTGCAATGATAAATTGATGATCTTTCTTATTGGAACCTACGAGCTCGATCGGTCTGTACCAGCCTCACAATAAATTCTTATCAATTCTGATATATTATGAGGCCCCGAAGGAAATGTTCGAAAATTGACTAGTTCCTCTCTCCTGGAGAGGCTAGTCAAAAAGTATATATCCTCTATAGTAGGCACCAATGACTGCCCCTCTAACATAAAATATTCTGTGTTAGGGTGCCAGTATTCAACCAAGGCATTCAGTAGCCTAGGTTGTGCTCTCATGAAAGGACACAGAAAAAACTTGAGCAAGCCACATTGCATTAACACTGCCACAGTGTTAGGGTCTTCCCCAAATAGTGTGTGGATATCTTCATTCTCTTGTTATTTCCATTGCACATACATCCTGCACATGGGAAATTTTTTAGAGGGTTAGGCCTTGCTTTATAAACCTTTTTGCACTCATGGGAGGGTCCACATGGGCTGTTTTTATGACAATCCTGTGTACATGCGCTCTGACATGAGAGAAAGTGAGTGTACATGCAGGCTGTCATAGGACAACCTACGTGGACCTAGGGCTGACCTTTTAAAGGTCGTTGCCCCCCCAAAAAACCAAATTAAATGCATAAATAAAGAATTAAAAATCAAAAGGAGGTAGTTTATACTTACTTGGTCCAAATGGATGGTTGTTTCATCCACTGTAGCTCTCAGAATCACCACTTTTATCAAAGGTTTTTTTTGCTCCGGAGTCAATTTCCAAATCAGCAATGGTGATAATGAGCTGCCAGCTTCTATTTATAGACTTTTTGGCCCTTTTTTGTCACTTTTTTGGCCCCCTTTATCATTTTCTTTGAATTGAAAACCATTTAGAGTGATTCAAGATTTTCTTTGGAAGGTTATGATCGAGTATTAGGACGTTTTTTGGAGTTTTGGGTCACTTTTGACGATCCGTGGGAAAAACCTCAGATGGTCAACTTGAGCATATAGGTTAGGTTTCCACCCCTACTTGTGTATCTAGTTGTCTTTATCCCTTTTCCATTGGATCGATCCCATAAGGTTGCGACACATAACCATCATTTTTTCTTTAGAAGTGTCGTTATTTGGTGGTAGAGATTAACAGAACATGGAGGCCCTAGGTAGATCCTAGTTGAATTATGGTGTCCATGATGTCACTAATGACTGTAGGCTCGGGAGTCCTTTTTGTTTTTCCTGATTACACGTTTGAGCCTCATTTGCATGACTCTTGACCTCACTCACGACACTCCCAAAACATAATGTGTCTTCTTTTAATCCCTTTTCAGATTGTCTAAACATGAAAATATTGTCGAGCGATCTTGTGGCCTTTCACCCTTGTTAAATTGAAATTTGAAGCCACATCTAGCCGACAATAGTTTACCCCTTTTTCAATCTGGACGGTCAACTGTACGAACAAAGTTATACTCTAGAGGCTTCAGATCCCTAGAAGAGTACTCTTAGGTATAATTTTAACCATTTTTCGGGCTTGAGGGACTAAATTTACAAAAAAGGAACCCCCATAGAGTCCATAGTTAATCTCTTTTCAGACTCCCTAAAATTGAAAAGATCGTCGAGTGACCTTATTCTTTCACACTCATTAAAATGGTCCAGAAGAACATTCCTGACGGAGTCCATAGTTAAGCTTTTTTTAGAATCCTTAAAAAATAAAAAATGGCCGAGTGATCTTGTCTTTATCACACTCGTTAAAATGGTTTTGAATAGACATCTTGTCGGTGCTATTTTACCCCTTTTTCGAACCGACTAGACTACCTTCGCAAAAGGTACCCCAGTGGAGTCTCCTTTTACATTTTTCAGACTCTCTAAATATGAAAAACCACCGAGTTTACCTTCTCTGGGCTCGTTAAACTTACATCGAAGGATGTTACCATTGTGTGTTTTGCTAACCATGTTTGCATACCTATGTCTTTGGTCTAATGTCGGCTCCATGTTGCTCTCAATTGAACCATTTGAAGCATGCCTTATACGCAAGCCCTGTAGCACTTTGCCTATGCATCTTGACACCTTTGGTCCCAGGAGGGATTTTTCTCGAGTGTCCTTTCTTTGAACATCAGTATTGTCCTTGCACCTAGAAGTTGTATGTTTGTGACACTTATTCCTCCTTTGTAACGTAATATTATTTTATTCTTTTTCTAAAATTATTGAAAAAGACAAAAAAAAATCAAATATACCCCAAAAAGAGGAAGGGAGAAGTATTTTCTTTTTATTGGTAGAACAATGAGTCACCCTTGGATAAAGCACATTTGTCCATTTTTTTGTCAAACATTGGGATTTAATATGACCTTAGGAAGCCATTCCCACTACATTGAGTTGTGTCCTCCTCCGTTTGGTTATTCTTCCAACCATATGGAGAGTTTGTGTTGCCTCCTGCCTCGTAAACTTATGTTAATGCCATGTTTCCTGAGTCTCATCATTTGTCATGCTATTGTCCAAGGGAAATTTTTATGAAGCCTGAGTCGGCCCCTCTACAGTTTATCTCTTGCCCTCATGCCCGACCATCCCAAAATTCCAATCAAGTCTTTGTTCGAAATCAATGAAGCCTTCAATCTGGTCATCAAGATTCTCTAGTACATGACCGACGAGTCATCAAAGGCCTCTGGGTAGTGAAGTCATACACTCATATTACACTCCTACCCGAGTTTTGAAGACTTTGAAGTTGTTTCTCGAGCTTTGAAGATGGCATCTCTAGCCATCAGGCCTTATTAGCTTCTAGAAGATGGATACTCTACATGTATATCTTTTTGATTTCGAAATGTAGCTCCATTATGTATTTCTCACAGCTACACTTTATATAGTTATATGACATGTATCTACAGTGTATTTGATTGGTAGCCATGGTTTTATTTTATCCCGAGCATGGGTATGCTTGCCTCAGTGAGACAATTATTATTTTTCAAACGACACCTCCTGATTTCTGGTCCCTGGGCTCACTTGTTCGGAATATTGGTGAAGATTTTAAATGTATTTCAGCCATCAGATTCTCTTCTGACCTCACACATTACAGGGCATCTGTTATAACCCTAATTTTCACCAGACATGCTTACCTGGAATTAGGCCATCTTAGATTCCTTCTTTTCCAAAACACTGCTGAACAACTCTTCTTAAAAAAACCCTTTTATAAAGGCCCACGCACCTTGATCCATTACTGGATGCGTGTACATGCTATCTGACCCAAGACAACCCATGTTTACCTACAAAAGCATAGAAAAAGGAAATTTTATAATGGAACACAAAACTTTAGGTAAGTTAACTAAACCTTTCGGCCATGCATGGTCGATCACTCGACCAAATACCTAGCTTCTTCTAGCCTATAAAAGAAGGGTTAGGGGTCCCATTTGAAAGGAGGAGAATCATAGTAAGGAAACTATACCCGATTAAGCATTCCCTTTGTCCTAACCTTTAGCCATCCTTGTGCAAAGAGAAGTATAGAGAAAAGCAGTTGGAAGACAGTGAAAGAAGAGCCCAAGACCAATATCGAGGAGCAGTGGCTGACTTTATTATTGTAAGGTATCATTGTGAAGTTAATAAAATAATTTCTTTTCCCGTCCCGCTATATGAGATTGTCATTATTGGAATATTGATTGTATGATTGATTAAATATCTAACCCATTAGTTCATAGATAAAATGCATGCAGAGTTCTTTGTTTTTCTTTAGTGAATGTAGGTCAGCATTGGGAGGAGAGTTGCAGTCAAAGAATTACCAAGCACGAAAAGGGATCAACATCAAACATGAAAAATAAGGTATGTCAACTTAATTTCTTGAGCCTTGTATTTACATATGAGTAATTGGGTTTAGGCATGGGATGATGATAAAAAGTAAGAATATTTAGGTCATTTCTACATGAATGATAAAACCCTTAGTGCTAGTCCGTAGGAGGGATTTACCACCCACAACACCAAGGGCTTCATTGATTTCGAACAAAGACTTGATTGGAATTCCGGCATGGCCGAGCATGAGGGTAGGAGACAAACTGCAAAGGGGCCAATTCAGTCTTGGTAAAAACTTATGTTGGACAATAGCACGACAAAAGATGAGACTCAGGTAGCATGGCATTTGACATAAGTCTACGATGTAGGAGGCAACGCAAACTCTCCAAATGTTTGAAAGAATAACCAAATGGAGGAGGACACAACTCTATGTAGCGAGAACAACTTCCTAAGGCCAGGTTAAATCCAAAATCTTGACGAACAAATGAAAGGATGTGCTTTGTCCAAGGGTGACTCATTGTGGTGCCAACAAAAAGAAAATACTGTTCCCTTCCTCTTTTTGGGGTATATTTGATTTTTTTGTCTTTTTCAATAATTTTGGAAATCTTGAAAAATAATAAAAGAATGCTACATTACAAAGGAGGATCAATTCTCGTAGACATACTAGTTCCAAATGCAAGGAATAGATGGATACTCATATAAAAAGGATATATCCAGGAAAATCACACTCAGGAAAAATCCTTCATGGGCCAAGGTGTCAAGATGCAGAGGCAAAGTGTTATAGGGCTTATGTATGAGGCATGCTTCAGATGGTTCAGTTGAGGGAAACATGGAGCTGACATTACACGAAAGACGCAGGTATGCAAATGCAATTAATAAGAAACAATGGTAACGTCCTTCGATGTGGTTTTAACGAGCCCAAAGAAGCTAAACTCGACGGTTTTTCATATTTAGAGAGTCTGAAAAAGCATAAAAGGAGACTCCACTGGGTTACCTTTTTCAAAGGTAGTCTAGTTGGTTCGAAAAAGGGGTAAACTAGCACCAAAAAGATGTCTATTCAAAACCATTTTAATGAGTGTGATGAAGACAAGATCATTCGAGAATTTTTTCATATTTAAGGAGTCTGAAAAAAGATTAACTATGGACTCCATATGGGATGTTCTTCTGGACCATTTTAACGAGTGTGAAGGAACAAGGTCACTCAATGATCTTTTCAATTTTAGGGAGTCTGAAAAGAGCTCAACTATGGACTCTGTGGGGGTTCCTTTTTTCGTAAATTTAGTCCCTCGGGCCCGAAAAAGGGTTAAAATCATACATGAGAATACTCTTCTAGGGAACCAAAGATCCTAGAGTATACCTTTGTTCGTATAGTTGACCATCCAGACCGAAAAAGGGGCAAACTACCACCAGAGAGACATGCCTTCAAATTTTAGTTTAGTGAGTGTGAAGGTCAACAAGGTCGCTTGACAATGTTTTCATTTTTAGAGGGTATAAAAAGGGATGAAAAGAAGACCTATTTTGTTTTGGGAGTCCTGAGGGTGAGGTCAAGTGAGATAATGAATCATGCAAATGAGGCTCATACTCGTAATCAGGAAAAACTTAAAAATGACCCCCTAGCCTATAGTCATTAGTGACAGCATGGACACCAAAATGCAACTAGGATCTACCTAGGGTAGCCATGTACAAGTAGGCTCTACCACCAAATTACGACACTTCTGGAGAAAAAAGATGGTTCTGCATCGCAATTTGGTGGGATCAATCCTATGGAAAAGTGAAAAATACAACAAGGTGCAACTAGTGGAAGTGGAAATCTATCTTACATGCACAAAGTTGAAAAAATGACTTTTCACGAAAAGACCTTTTAAATGACCCAAATCGCCCAGAAAATTCCAAATACCCAAAGTAACACTTATTGTAACATCCCTTATGAAACTCTTGAACCATATAAAATGATTTTCAGATTAGAAAAAATGACAAAGGGGTCCAAAAAACGACAAAAAGTGGAAAAAAAGTCTATAAATAGACGCTGACAACTTATTATCACCATTGCTAATTGAGAAATTGACTAAAAGCCAAAAATACCCCTTTGTGAAAAGATTTGATTCTGAGAGCCTTAGTGGATGAAACGAACTTCTTCTTGGACCAAGAAAGTACATACTAACCCTTATTGCAATTCAATTCTTCCTTTATGCATAGAATTTTGTTTTTTGGAGGGGCATTGACCTTTAAAAAGGTTGGCCCTACGTACACACGAGCTGTCCTATGACAGCCTACATGTGCATGTGGGCAGGAGAAAAACTGCACATGTGCACACTACAACCCGTGTGTAACCTTGATTTTGTGGAAAAAAATTAAAAGAAAAAAGAGTTAATCCTCCTGAACTTTGTCTATTATAGGATGTATGTTCACTGGAGAGAGAGAGAGCATGAGGAAATTTATCTTTTGGTCGATGAGGACCCTAATGCTCTTGCCACATTGTTGCAATGTGGTTTGTTAATTTTTTTCCATTGTCTTTTCATGTAGGCACAACCTAGGCTACTAAACTCCTTGGTTGATTATTGGCATCCTGACGTAGAGGCCTTCATGCTTGAGGGACAGTTGTTGACTCCAATGATCGAGGATATCTACTTTCTGACAGGTCTCTCAAGGAGAGGGGAACCAATCAATTTTATCACTTTCCCCTCCAGGCCTCACAACATATCGGAGTTGATTGAACTCCATTGTGAAGCTAACACAGACAAAATGGGCACACAGGTGCCAATAAGAAAGATTTCAAACTTATCACTAAAGGTGATAGTGTTGCTCATTGGGCATATCACTGGGTCTGTATATTTGCATCAGGCTTCTCAGGTGCACATGAATTGTGCGGTTCAATGCTTAAATGCACAAATTTTTGACTGGAGCACCACATTACTGGATTGTATGAAGAGGCAGCTAACAGAGTGCTGAATGTAGAGAGACAAAAACTTTGGGTTTGGGACTATTATTTATGCTTTATTATTCTTCAAGAGTGCCTAGTTTCAGTCCTAGAGAGATGATACAAGGGCACCAGGCCTCTCACCCCACGCTATGTAGATGGGCGGTTCTATTTCCACGACAAGGGGGAGGAAAGACTATTGAGGCCTTTGACGACAAGTTTTTTTCTTGGTGGGAGTGGTAGATTTCGGTCATAGAGGAATACCCTATGCTGGGATCAACTTCTCTAGAGATCCTGAGATGCTGGTACCTCCCGGAGAGGAGTGAGGAGAGATGGGTAAGTTTTTTTTTTTCTGAAGTTATTTAATATTTAGGTTTTTTCATATATATCAAATTGTTTTGTGTACCAGAGTATCTGATAGCTATGTATCTATTCTATGTAGATGTGGGGTCAGTGCATCCAACGAACTTTTCGAGGACTAGGTGGCATCCTCAATCAGAGGCAGGACCTGCTGCAGCCAGTGGACCAGCAGCAACAGGGGGACCTCTTGCCGGAGAGGCTGAGAGAGTATTGAGATGGGTAGAGCGAAACCTCATTGTGCTTACTCGGAAAGTCCCCATGGCGGAGATCGAGGATCTCCCACTGTCTGTGCAGACTTACGTTGTTGGGGTACCATGGACCTGGGTTAAGCTCTTTCGGCATCTGGTTAACGTCGTTGTTCACTATGGCAGGGCCCACAGGCCCCATAGCTTAGACTAGACTTCTTATGTTTTTAGGGCACCGCTTATATATTTTTGAGGGCATAAGCCCCATGACTCTTTACTGGACACATATTTTTTGAGGCGCTCGCACCCACTTATGTACTCTGATACTTTGCGATATATATATGCGTATTTACATCTTTTTGTGTTTTATGGATTACATTTATTTTCAAATGTATTTACATATGTGTGTGTGTTTCTTACATGTGTGCAAGATGCCAATCTAATATATGATTATCTAGAGTATCTGTAAATTGATTTAATCTCCTAGGAACATGGATATATGTAATGTAATCAACGCTTCTCTCTAAGAGATGTACCCTAAGGAACTGTCGGTGTAGAGTAGGATCATGAATGCAATAAACTCCATTTAATTGAGACACAACCAACTGAGCATCTAAATAGACCCAAAGGTGAGAGATACCAAGTGACAAAGCGTCACGAAGTAACTCAGGAACTGTGTTGTATTCGATGACATTGTTTGTGGTGTCACCTAAACAGATACCTCCAGAATATAGCAATTGGCCTTGAGGTGTGAAAATTACCCAAGTTGCGGAAGCAAGCCTCTGAGTGTGCTGATTAGAGCCATCCGCGAACCCAACAAACACTTCTGATTCACTTGACATCTGCCATAGTGAAAATGATAACATAAAAAACGACACGTCCATAAAACCAAAAGAGAAAACTAAAATAAAAAGTACAAAGACTATACATATGTTACAAAGGTCACCCAAGAGGATCCACCTATGAGTAATACTTCTTGAGGTAGTGCCCATTTAGAGGCTCTGCCAAAACATTTCCCTCAAAGTCCACCAGATGATAAGCACCCTTCTGTAGTACTTATTTTACGATGAAAGGTTCGAACCACATGGGTTTGAACTTGCCTGCTCCCAGGGGGTCCTTATCTTGGTCATAGACTAGGACGAGGTCACCTTCAGAGAAAATCCTAGGACAAATGGATCGATCATACTAACACTTAAATTTTTGTTTGTGTGCCTCATTAGCTAAGGCCGCATCACAATGTTGTTCATTGAGCTGCTCGAGATATAATAAATGCTCTTCAAGTGGTGAAGTGTTTAGCAATAAATGTACTGCCAACTTTAAATATGGGATATGGCACTCAATGGGCAAGATTGCTTCCATCCCATAAACAAGTTGAAAAGGTGATAAACTAGTTGGAGTCTTAACAAACATTTGGTAAGCCCATAATGCTGAGTATAAAATAAATGCCAATTTGACTTGGCTAAATTGATCGTTCACTGTAGAATGGTCTTAAGATATTTATTTACAGCTTCCACCTGAACATTCACTTGTGGGTAGTAGGGTGATGAATGTTCTTTCCGCAACCCAATATTTGACGTTAACTAGGTCATCATTTTGTTCTAAAAGTGACTACCATGGTAAGTGACAATCTCTCTCAGGACGTTGAACCTTTCCATTATCTAGTTGAACAAAAAGAGAGTTGTTGTCTCCCCGTCATATTTGAATGTTGGCATAGCTTTGACCCACTTGGTGTAGTAGTCTACTTCTACGATGATATATCGGTGCCCCCTTGATGAAGGGGGGTTTCATGTAGTGTAATCAATCCCCCATTTAGTGAAGGGACCAATGGTAATAATGGGAAACATGGGAGTGGGGTGTGCCCTCATCTTCCGAGAGAAGATCTGACATGGGTGGCACTTCTTGACCGATTCAACACAATCTTTGATTAATGTTGGACAGAAGTAACCAACTCATAAAATCTTTGGGCTATTTCCAACCTAGACGACAGTTAACGACAACTGACGAGAAGGCGTTGTGACCAAACGCGCCGAACAAAGAGAAAGGTGTGGAACCAACTGGCATGTTATAAGAAGGGAGTGCTTGACTACCTACTCCAAATGAGTTTATGTTTGGCCCAATGGAGTTTTAATGAACATTGTCGAGTGAAGGGGATGAAGGAGGTATATGACCCCCGCCATAAGGGAAAGAGATAAAGGGAGCTGAAGTGCCCCCCATAGATCCTTGCAAAAGAGAGTTGGAGCTCCCTGCCCCTAGGCCTAAAGTTTGTAGATTGGAGGAGGAAAGTACAGTACTCAAACTGAAGCCAAGAATCCCGTATGATAATGGAGGGCCTACCACACTCTGGGTAAACAGAGAAGTGATTCTCGCCATATATTTAACCAAACCACTACCCGAGGTAGAAGCAGTCGATACCATAGTGGCCTAGACTGATGACGGTTGGTTAGGAGGTGGAACACCCCTTGTAGTGACAGTCGTGGAGGGAATATGAGTATTACTGAAAGAAGTAGTAGTGTTTGGTTCCATTGCTACTTGAGACACTATTAGGCGCTCGTAAGGATAAACCTGTACGATGAAAAGTGTTGATAGATCAATGTTCTAAGGTTCGTACAGACCAATATCTTCTGCTCCAAGCTATGAAATGATTGGCTCCTCCAGAATTAATTGTTCTTCTCTCAAATATGGGTTGGGAATAGTTTCCTATAACCCGGTTGTCTCAAAAGACCCTTGTTGGTCTAGTTTTTTCCTTAGCTATGGCAGGGGGGGGGTTCGAGGTCAACCAACGATAGGCATAAAATCCTTCGCGACCAATGGAACTCCTTATCCTCCATTGTGTGAGAATATCAAAGAAAAAATAGGGCTATCTATAATTGTTTGAAAACCAACATGCACTAGAAAAAATACCTATGATATAAAACAAGCAGTCACTAGCTAGTTGGAAGAACAGTTACAACAACCAACACTACAACAACTTACCGTTGCAAGTGCAACTCGAATATGGAAGCACCCTCTGGGTATACTCTGCAAAGAATGGCCTGATGTCTACCCTAGGTACCACGGTATACCCCCACAGTCACCTATGTAAGTCACTAGAATGATAGGCAACTAGGTTGCTAGTGCGCAAACAGTCACCAGGCGGGTACAGTCGACAATCGGGTGGACCGCAATGAGTAGGGTATCAAGCCCAAAACCTATCAAGGGTATCGAACGCAAGTGTTCTAGAAGAATACCAAGGAACTTGAATGGATTCGAGACCCATGAAGCTTCATGGCAAATGTGATCAATGGAATCCCAGGATAATCCCTCTATATGTGTCCCTCACTACGATTGGTCCAGCTTTGGAGGGGTTATCTCCGCTACCTTTCTGCACGCGACCTCATGTTTAGCCCCTATGTTAGAGGGGGGTCCCAGATAAATTTCATGATACTGGACTTTTAACACTCCCTAGCACAAACTCATATGTTTGTTTTTGTAGCCTTGAAGAGTTTCCTTTCCAATCCTAAATAGAGTCTCTAGCCTAGACTAGTTGATGGACCCTACAAATGTAAAGTCTAGTTGATTTTAATTAATTGTTAATTTTAGTGGTTGTATTAAGTCAAAGGTAATGAAAGTGAAACCAATGATGTTTTTTTAGAGATGAAAGAGAAAAGAATATAATGAAACTGGAAACAAATTACTTCTCCACAAATTCAACTTTGCACATTCAAACTCTTTAACCAACTTTTCAAAAAAAAATTCCTAAGATCTTTTAACATAAAACTCAAAAAAAGATTTCACTTGACTACGAGCTACTTATTGTCCTAAGTCAATCAACCAAGAACTTACAAAAGAAATCTTTTTCCTAATGATTAATGCAAACAACCAACTACTTAATCCAAACCAAGAAATAATTTTTTTTATTTTATTGTTTAATGCTTGAGAAGCAAAAAAGGAAAAATGATGACAAGTAAATACCAAGAAACGAATTCTAGCCTAAGCGTAGATCGCAAAGATTTAATGAAAATAACACACAAGATGATTGAAGCAGACTCTCAAACTTGTCTAAAAACCCTATTACAGAAAAACAGAAGAAAAAGTTTTAATGAAAAAGAAAGCTATGTTGTAACCAAACCTAAGCTATAGACTTCTATGACAGAGACCCAGACTAGATCAAGAAAATCCCTGAGAGGTGTGACCCCTGATAGGGAAGAGGATGACTACCTCTTCTAAAAAAAAAAAAAAAAATCTCAGCAGGTACGCTACTAATAGTTCAACAACCAGCGTATGTATGTGGGTTGTGAAAAGTCAGGGTGCAAGTGCATGCATGCAGGCCCACTATAGGCCGCGTGCACCTCTACAACTCCTCAAAAATTGAAAAATGAGCAATCAAGCACTGGAAGGGAGTACTGGTATTGAGAACCAGGATCCCTTGAAGACACAGAAACTTACTTTGAAAAAAATAGATGCAAGGAAATTTTGTTAAAACCAAGCTAATGAGGTTATACCTAGGCTACAGACTACAACAACAGAGACCAGAACTAGATCCAGAAAACCCCTGAGAAGGATCACTTATGAAAGGGAAGAGGATGACTACCTCCATTAAAAAAAAAATTATGAACTCAGGCACGCAGCTAACACTTCATCAGCCAACGTATGCACATGGGCTGTATAAAGGTAGGGCACGTATGCATGTGTGCAGGCCCACTATAGGTTGCGTGAACCTCTGTGACTTCATGGAAAAGAAGAAAAATAGTCGAGTAATGAAAGCAGGGAGTACTGGTATGGAAGACTAGAATGCCTAATAGTTTAGACTCTTGCAGAAACTAAAAAAAAAAGGTAATAAAACCAATTTAAAACACCCAAAAAGTATCCCCAAAAACCCTATATATTTCCCCAGTACGGTTGCCAATTATGTTGCGAGTGGGAAATTCCCCTACAGACTAACATTAAGGGTTATGTAATGCATGAAGAAATGACCTAAAGCCTCCTACTTCTTACCATCATCCCAATCATAAACCCCATTATCCATATGTAAATATAAGGTTAAAAAGATCAAGTTACTGTACCTTAGTTTCTATGTTTGATGTCAATCCTTTAATGTTAGGTTGCTCCTTGACTACAAATCTCCTCCCAAAGATGATCTACATTCATAAACAAGAAAAAAAAGAAATCCAAACATGCATATGATCTATGAACTAATGGGTTAGAGATTCTATCAAAATATCATCAATATTAAACATTAAAAACCTCATATGGCGGGACGGGAAAAGTACTTATTTTATTAATCTCACGAGAGTAACTTAAAATAGTGAGAATGACCACTGCTCCTTGAATCTGGTCTTGGAATCCTCTTCAACTATGCTCCAACTACTTTTGTATATATTTCTCTTCACACAATGGTTGCAAAAGGTTGGGGCAAAGGGAATGAAAAATCGGGTAAAGTTTCTTTACAATTATTTTCCTTCTCCAAATGGGACCCCTACCCCTTCTTTTATAGGCTGAAAAGGGCTAGGTATTTGGTTGAATGAACAGATGTAGGAATTCAAATGGTTTTAGGAAACCTACCCGAAAATCTGTATTCCATATGCAACTTTCTATTTTTCGTGCTTTTGTAGGTATATGCGGGCTGTAGTGGGTCAGCTGGCATATACACGTGTTCAATAGTGGAGCAGGGTGGGTGTGCCTTCAAAAAGGGTGTTTTAAGAAGAGTTGTTCAATAGTGGCTTGGAAAAAATGGAAAATGAGATGGACTGATGCCATGTATGCATGTCTGGTGCAAATTAGGGTAATAACACTTATGAGCTAGTCGATTATGATGGAATCCCTTTGAGTGAACCCATAAATGGGATTTACTTAAATAAGTACTAGGCTTCAATAATTTTTGCATGAGTGATTGTACTTTTAGTCTATCATACTCTTGTGTGATGTTTTGTTGTTTGGTTTCGACCTTTAGCTTGCATTGTGCTTGGTTTCCAGATGTCTATGTCTTCGCTACCCTACATTGGCTTTGTTGATGGTGCTAGTCACAACACTTATAAATTAGCATCTGCTTCTTAGACAATCTCTACACCTACAGATGAAATGATTAGTCTACATGTTGTTTTCCTTGGTCGTGCAACTACCAATATCGTGGAATATAGTGCAGTCATCGAATTGCTGACTGACGCTGTGTCACTTGGAATCTGTCATCTTATTGTATGAATCGATTCGTATTTATTAGTCCTATAGTTGAGTAATTTCTACTCCATTCGAAGTCCTACATTATTAAGGGTATATTTATGAATTCACGTCTTGGAACGTCATTTTGATTACATTGAATATCAACACATTCCTAGATGTCTAAATACATTAACTGATTCTTTAGCCAATTATGTGTTAGATAGACATTTGATAAATTTATAAAATCCAATCACACTTTGTATATACAACAATTAAGTAGGTAGAAGCCTCATATATATATATATATATATAATGATAAAAGTGTTACAAAAAGTGTTTTTGTTCGAAGACCAAAATATAAAAAATGTGAAGCACATGGCCTCATATACAAATATAGCATCGAGGATGTTGCTCACTATAACATGCCACTGCCTGTGCTAGTTTTATGGAGTAGTCGACCGATGGAAGAAGATATGCCCACTGTATGGTGTTGATAATGCCATGAGATATCGTCGATGGAGGCATCCAGGATATTCATCATGAGCCCCTCTAGATTCTACTCTAGAATCTCGTAGTCGACAGCTAGTAATCCTTCTATGTCAGCTATCTCCCCTTTCCTTTGGATGTGGGATGAACCTGGAGGATGGTAAGGTCCCATGTCTACATCATAGAAAGAGAATTTGATTAGTCATTGGATAAATAACACATAAAAACATTTTATATTTAAAAATCACAAAAAAATTATAAAAACAAAATGTCTTTTTTACCTATGTCCCCCCATTGGGAGCCCTCAGGAAGAACCAATTCTGGATCACCTCAGAATTCTAAAATGACATAGGCATAGTCATCTACCATAGGCATTTGGGTTCTCAACCAATAAAATAAAACATCATTATACTTGACAATAGGACCATTCACATGTCACGCCATGAGGTCAACCCACCTCTTCATTCTTGGATCCTGTGGGGTAGGTATACCCCACTGTATCTACAAGATTAAATATGGGACCCTCTTCAAGAAGAAGGACACCAAAATCAAGCCGTATCCAAACTATTTTAGCTCACCACTCCTACACTTGTTCAACTATTTTTTCATGATTTTGAGAACCCCATCACACCAGTTGAAAACTCAGGGACCATACATTCCAACACATACTGGAAATAAATTTGAAGAGCCATATGGGGAGTTGCACTCCCTTCCGTCCATGTGATGGTGTAGAGGATATTCCGTAGAGGTAAGTCACATACATCCATGATAGAGACCTTGCTGCTATGCTTCTAAGTACCGGGTACACAATTTTCACTAATATAGTGACTCATAGGATCATCACCTCCCCTGATACCTGTCAACGTAACATGGGCCCCACAACGAGATATCCTGGTCAAGAAGTAGATATCCTCAATATCTATCATCAAAATGTGATCCCCCACACAAAATTCCTATTGGTTTATGTCCCACATATGGACCAAGTATTCGAGAAACCTCAACTGGGCCCTCATGCCTTGGATATTGAAGAATTTTAACATTCCACACTACCAGAGAGAATTTACCATTCTCGGGTCATTCCAGGAAAAGTAATCCTCTGCCTCATGCTCTCTCTCCTTCCATTCCAACATTCTTATTGTAGAAAACCTGCATAAAAGAGAGATTAGCACCATCATATTCTCATTGGAAACCTTTTATTGGAAAATACATCTCAAAACACTTTTTGATTTGTGCACATCACAAGATAGGTCATCTGTACAGTGTGGAGTTTTCACAGGCTAGCCTAAAGACTGCTTGCGATGACTCCGGGTCATCACAAGGCACGATATAAGGTGCCTGCAATGACCTCCACATGTGGGTACCCTTGAAAACCCAACTCAAAAAGCCATTTCTAACCAATGAAAAGAAAAACATTGATCCATGAAAAGTTGAAAGAGATGAAAATTACCTGATCAACGGAGACCGTTCATCAAATGATCAACTGTGCCTCTCGTAATCTCCAGTGGAAACTTAAGGTAAATAGGGGGGTTTTGGAACAAAGTTTGGGTGGAATAACAATGGAATAGTAAAATGAAGTTTTGACTCATTCTTATTACTTTTTACCTTTTCATTTTTATTTTTATATTATTTTATATATTACATCTAAACCCTAAAGTTCTAACGACATTGAAAGTGTTTGGTTTTTTGTAGATGGAAAACCTAGGAGTGAAATATTGAACAAGGATACATCTTTTGGTTTGATTTTTTAAATTTGTCGCATGTACAGATCCTTTTAGAGTTTTTCAGGAAAAACTCTGAGCTTAGGTTTTGTTCCTTCTCATTCTCGTAAATCAATTAGAATGTAACTGAGTATACTTTTGTTTTCTTGTCATACTCGTAATGATAACACGAAAAAAAAAAACCCATGGAGTATCCTTAAAGCTCTTTTCACGCTCCATAAAAACAAAAATATTGCCAAGCAACCTTGTTCTTTTCACACTCATAAATGTATGTGAAGAAAAAAATGGATGAGAGTTAGGTTATCACTTTTTCAGTCTCATCAGATCAACTTATGAAAAAGGAACTTGTAGAGCCTTCTTTAAGTGTTTTTAAGACTCTCTAAACATGAAAACCCCCAAGTTTTCTCTCTTTGGACTTGTTAAACAAACATTGAAAGACCCATATGAGACCGAACCACTCCTTCTAAGGGTTCATTAAATGTACTCTGAGGGACTCGTCTAAAGGATGATCTTACATCAACAAGCATATTTTATCCTCCTCAAGATTGCATAAAAATAAAGAGGTAATCGCCAGAAATGGTGGGGGAAAATTTGGGAAAGAAATTTGTCTATGGATCTGTGTTAGTGGCAGTAATAGTCGCTCTTGAACATGACACCCCCCTTCATCATTGTATCTAGTTTGGGAAATCCATTTGTCTCTCGTTTGACCATCCAAATGTCTATATGTTGGGTCCTCCTTTATTCAATGCTGCCAAGACCATTGTCCTATCATTCACATGTTCAAGAGAACTCCAGCCTTAATAAGTCTCTTATTGAGTCGTCCATTTACAATTATAAATCTTCTACCATGTCGAACTTCCCTGTGTCATTTTCAAATCATTTCATGCTCTGAACTGCTTCAGATCTGTTACTCATTTCGTGTCATTGATGGGGGATAGATCAAGGCCCTCCTGTGACAATTCTTTTCCTGTCGAATTCAAATCATTATCTAGGAACAAGACTTAGAAATCATTCAGTACCTTAGAGCCTGCATGCCCCAATGGCAGGTTTCTTCTCTTTCAATAGTGGGTTCACATCATTGACCCCTGATTGGAAGATTCCATCGAGTGTTCGAATTAAACTCATTTATTCACATTCGTTGGATTGTACTGGGGTACCTTGGGAGTCATTGACATCAATGGTGATTTCCCTTGCACTTGTTAATGGTTTTCATTAATGACCGATAACCAAGTGGTTTCTATTATGTTTGATTTCATCACCTGTAATCACATGGTTATATTCATACTTAGGGGTGATGGAAATGAAGACCCTGGATCATACGATTATGACCCAGGTTGTGACAAAGTATTCATGACTTGTATTGGGACATAGATCCACTTTGTATGTCTCGTGGCTATGTTCGAATTTGAGTCATTTTAGCACATACATCCAAATGTATTCTGGGTGGCTATGCTGATTTCACAATGACATGGATCCACGGTGTATATTTGGTGGCCATGAATCATTTGACATTTTTTAATATGAGTATGTGAATGTCTATCTCAAACAATGGTATATTATTATGTTAATGCTTGACTGTTTGCAGGTTCCCGACTGATGTGCTCCTTCTTTCTGACACACACATTCTACAAAGTATTTTGGTTGTCACAAGTTCCAATCTCATACTTTGGGGGGAATTATGTTACACATTATTTTGGTCACCCCAGTGATCCATTGACAAACATGTGCTCATGGTCCCAAAAAGAGCCTTTCTTCATGAGGAAAGTGACCGACTTTCTCTTATAAAAAACTTTGTTAAGGAGGGTCGTTAGAGTCTACACCATAAGCATGATGCGATGATGCCTGGTTGTCTCCCTCTGCCCTAAAGATTGATTGCAATGTCTCTGGAAGATTCTCTACATCTAGGGTGTGACTATGTCAAAAGGATAATAAAAGGTCAAGTTTCATGAAATTTCTAGAAGATGAGGAGGCGTCTATATGGTTGGGATCCTACTCGCTTCTCTGATTTGGTGGGATTATCCTAATCTCTTCAACCATCCCTCTCTCCCTTATATAAGGAAGGACTTCTCATGGAAAGGGATAAGGTTGATACAAGCAAGATTATTATTGAACATGATAAGAATTGGATGAGGAATTCTACTTTAGTTCATACTTGAGGTATTAATTTCAGTTTATCAAGTCATAGTGGATCTTCTTCATTCAAGGTTGGAGCAAGTGTGTGTTGAAGAAAAGATTCATTAGAAGGGGACCTTGCAACATCAAGGATTTGGTTGTAATCTCCACTTTCATTATTATATAATACAGTGATATGTTTCTTTCCCATAAAACCCATCTCATTTTATTGTATGATTCCTTCATCACATGCATAGGTTCTCATTGAGTATATTATTAATTTCACTTTGGTTGGCTTATGTTCCTCTACTGATCCAATATCACGGGAGCACTGGAGTGGATCTAGGAATACAATGACAAGAGGAAAAAATATTTAAATGGTATGTTGCCCATCTCTTGTTAAATAGTAAACTCAATGATTAGAGCTTAGGGAAAGCGTCATGTTCAATTATGTTTTTTTCTAGGTTTAGGTGGATCTAGGGAGATCTGTTTATGTCCACATTTACTGATAAGTCCCATAACATAGGTGATCTTGTAGCCTAAGGGATCTAATGTCACTTCATCCAAAGTGTTTGGGATCTGACATGAACATTTTTACAAGCTCTTGTTTCAACTAGCTAGAGCATTGATACATAGTACCGACAACAATGACCTTTGTGAGCTATGGCATACGAGGATGACCCATTTTCATCATTGGGCTCTGAAGATATTGAGAGAGACTATTATCTGGGTACCATATTTTAGTACATATCACCAAGAGGTGTGCAAGGGGTGTTCTCTGGGGAAGTACACCAAAACTTATTTTCCAAGAAGTGACAACAAAGTAGCATGTATTCTTGATCTGATTCATTCTGATGTATGTGGTCCTATGTCTTCTATATATTTGAGTGGTTTTTAGTATTATGCCACTTTCATTGATGAATTCTCAAAGAATTCTTGGATTTTCTTCATGAATACCAAAGGATAAGTCTTTAAGCAGTTCTAAGAGTTCAAATACCTTGTAGAGAACCAAACAAGGAAGAAATTCAAATCGTTGAGATCAGACAATGGGGGTGAGTATACCTCCATTGAGTTCAATAAATTCTATGCAAGGGAAGGCATTAAGATAGAATTGATAGTTCCTTACAACCCACAACAAAATGGGGTTGTTAAGAGGAAGAACATGGTCATTCTTGGGGCTGTGAGTGCCATGCTACATGATAAGGGGCTACCACTCTTTCTTTGGTATGAGGCATGCAACACTGTAGTTTATCTACATAACAAGAGTCCACACAAAGTTTTGGGGAATAATATTCCAGAGGAAGATTTCTCTGGGAAGAATCCTGAGGTTGGGAACTTCAGGATCTTCGGGTGCCTAACATATTCACATGTCCCTTTTGAGAAGAGGAAAAATCTACAACCCATGACATAAAAGGGAATTTTTGTTGGGTATAGAGAGACCTCAAAGGATTTCCGCATATACGTCCCCTCTTTGAGGAAGACAAATGTGCAACAAGATGTGATAATTGAGGAGGTTAAAGCCTTTAGGAGGTCATGATATGTTGATAAGGGGGAGCAACATGCTCCTTGGATTTAGGTGATTCCATCATAGAGTACAGTGTCACAGAGTTCAGGACCACCTGCTTCAAGGATGATTGGTTCATAGGTGACAGGGTCATAGATCACTGATTCTCATATTACGAGTTCATAGGGTACAATTTCTTAGTCTACTAGTTCTCAGATGATCACACGGTCATCATATTTAGGTACAAATTCTTTAGATGGTGGTATTGAGGAGGAGTAGTCCCCTCCACAGGTTGCTACTTCAAATAAGAGGAAGCCAAAATGGCTTCAAGAAACTTTGAAGGAATCTCAAGGATATTTGGGGAATCCTAGGAAGACTGTGAGGGAGAGTAAACCTTCAGAGAGATTTTTCTGCTATTTAGAGATGGTGAGAAACATCAGGGAGTCTAAGACTTTCAATTTTGAGGAGGAAACAAATCATCAGGTCTAGAAGGATGCCATGGTGGAAAAGCACAATTCCATCATGAAGAATGATCTGTGGGATGTGGTTCCAAGACCTAAGGGGATGTCAATGGTGACTTCCATGTGGCTCTATAAAATCAAGTATGTTGTTGATGGAAGCATTGAGAATTACAAGGCTCAGTTTGTGGCTCGAGGGTTCTCATAGTTAGAGGGATTTTATTGTGATGAGACCTTCACTCTGGTTTCTATATATACCTTGATTAGGGTAGTGATGTCCATTGTAGTAGAGATGGGTTGGAAGATCCATCAGATGAATGTGAAGACCACATTTATGAATGGTCTCATACAACAGGATGTGTACATTGAGAAACCACAAGGCTTTGAGGTGCATGGGAGAGATTCTCATGTGTGCATACTATAGAAGTAATTTCATGGAATGAAGCAAGCTCCTAGAGCTTGGTATTCAAGGATTGATACATACTTTCAACAGATGGGTTTTTAGAAGAGTGAGGTAGATCCCAACCTTTACTTCATTGTGGTTGGAGAGGATCCTCTTATTATTTTTCTTTATGTAGATGATATTTCCATTAAATGGGAAGAGAGACTCATAGATGGTTGCAAGAAAAGTCTTGCTTCAAAGTTTGAGATGAAATAATTTGGAATGATGCATTATTTCTTGGGATTGAGGTTTTGCAAGAGTCAAGACACATCTATCTAGGACAAGGCAGGTATGTTGTTTACATTTTGAGGAGATTCCATATGGAGGATTGTAGGCCCATGTACACACCCATGATAACCAACTGGAAGAAGATCAATGCTTATGAGTCATATTTGGTTGATCCCATGATGTATCGTCAGTTGATAGGCTCATTGATGTGTTTGGTCAACACCAGACCAGATATTTGTTTTGCTGTCAATACTCTCAGTCAATTTATGGTGGAGACTCATACAGTGCATTGGGTGGTAGAAAAACATGTTCTTAGGTACCTTAAGGGTACGATAGATTTTGGATTGGACTATGTGAGAGGGGATAGAGTCATATTGATTGGATACATAGACTCAGATTGGGCATGATGTGTTATTGATAGGATGAGTACTTATATTTTTTGCTTTGGATTGGGATCAACAGTTTCATCTTGGTTCAGTTAGAAGAAAAAGTTAGTGGCTTTGAGTTCTGATGAGGCTAAGTGTATGGTAGTTATTCAAGCTAGTTGTGAGGCCATATGCCTTCGCAAGTTGTTTATTAGGATATTTGGTGTGTAGTTGATACCCATAGTGATTTACTTTCACAATCATAGTTGCATAAAACTCTTTGAGAATCTAGTTTTTCATCACAAGTATAAACACATCGAGATTAGATATCACTTCCTATGGGACTATGTTCAAAGAGGGGCAACTGAGCTTCAATTTATGTCCACTGATGAGAAGGTAGTAGAAATACTCACTAAGGATTTGGGAAGAGGTAAGTTTGTACCCTTTAGATATAAGCTAGGAGTAGTGACGAACACTTTCCTCAGTAAGAGAGAGTGTTAAAAATTGTACCAAGGACAAGTTTTTATCACAACTTAGGTGCCTAGGTGTGAAAAAGTGTCCAATGTGGTCCCTAGCACATTAAGTTTATGAGAAATAAAATTAAAAGTATATTTTGGAGTATTTTTGAAGTAGGTGACTTAAAGGTCATTAAATCACCATCATTGATCTCAATGGATCAAGATCTAATATCCACCATTGGATAATGTGACTCTTCACCTCCCCCTCATGAGTCTAACTAGGGATTGAGGTGCACCCCTTTTGGAATTCTTCATGTGCATTTGGAGAGTGAATGAGAGAGAAAAGTCGAGCTAGAGAAGAGAGGCAAACTTGTTGAAATTGGAAGTGATTTCAAGGAAATATTGTGGCACACAAATCAAGGAAAAAGTTACAATAATCACATGGCCATATAGTTTGGAATTTGTGAGGTCGTACAACAATTTGAATGCACATAATTTGAGGAGGTAGTACAACAATATTTTTGGAGCAGTTTGGCATGAATTTTAAGGTTTTCGTACAATAGATTTGACATAGAAATTGAGACAAAATACTGACATGAATTTCTGAGAAAGAATCCATACTTTTCATATAGCTAGTGGCACAAAAAATGAGGGTTGTATGGCTCTGAATTTCTAGGAATGATTTTCAAGGAAGTTTGGCTCTAATTTCTAGGAAGCTACTAGGCACATTTTTAAGATACATTTGTGTAATTTGCTGAATATTATTATGTTGTAAAATAAAATATTTCTCTAAGCACAGAAAATAATAAATGCCCCTCTCTCACTAGTTTTTCCTTTGCAAGGTTTTCTAGGGTCTATTTTGACAAAAAAATCTCGTGTCAATTTTCTGGGTATGAGTTTTATTTTTGCATTTATGGTTGTAGCAGACTCCATGTGTTTCCTATAATGAGTTATTTTTATATGCTAACTAATTTACAGTAGAAAATGAAATGTGTGTTGGGAATTAAACTATGTTAAATCTCATTGAGACTTGAAACCAAGTTAGGGTCTGAATTTTCTACAATATGTGTGTTTTGTTTATACAGACACACCGATGCATCCGAAAATAATTAGGTGCACTAATAATATTTAAAATCCATTTGAAATTCTATTTGAAGTATATATTCTTTTATTCTTCCCAAACCTTCTTTGAAGAATTTTTCCATGTATTGATGATGTTTTTGGATCAAATGTGAGAAAAAAAAGGTTATAATACTGGCCAATTCTTCGTATTCTATCACATTCCATATCGTTTCAATTTCTTCAATTTATCCTCAACCATTTGCAGTAAGTATAGATTTTATTTATAATTCATTTATTTGATTGAATTTATGTTATGTATGCATGTACATTTGGATAATTGTTCACTGAATTTTGTAGGATCATGCTTCAGAATCAATTTTGGATGCACAAGATATTCAACTAGTACAAAAATTCAACAAGCTCTTATCATTAGAAAGATACTTCAAGAAAATGTTTGATGAAAATGGGCAGTATCTTTACCCTACCGATTGTAAAATGTGATCTTCCAACAACCATTTTGGGTCAATGGAATTACATCATGAATTGTATCTGTTTTATGACACCTGCATAGTATGTGGTTGTTCAAAATGTAAAGGGTTGAAGGAGAACCCTTGACATGTCACATTGTCCCATTATATTAATGATCGAATACCTAAATTTGATAGTCTAATAACCCCCCACTGTGGTCGAGAATACAATAGGTGATATATAAAAGACACGTAGGACCACTTCCATATGCTTCTTTTTTTGAAAACTTGGAAGTTAGTTCAACTAAGTTTCCTCCTAAATTTACCAACCCATCTCCTTTTGTTAAGTTAATAGAGATTTATAGTGAGCCAAAGTATGGTATTAATACTACCCAAAACATCTCTACTAGGAGATCCAAAATGTTGTATGATATGAAGGGAGTCCAACGGAACAATAATTGGCTTTGATGTAATCTCTTATTCTACAATGGCCATTCGAGGCTCATCATGCCCCCCATCATGAAAAATCAGAGAGGTCAAAGATGCTTGGGTGAGTCTATGAATTCTATTCTTTCTGGAATCATAGTTGTACTAGGGGGGCCTCTCTTGGGCTTACCACACTCGCGTGGCATGGAGGTGGAGATAAACTATACTCTGAGAGACCTGCGAATTCACAAAGAAGGTAGAACAATAGGAGAAAATCAAAAACATAATATCCAAACTGAGTGGAAAGAGCCATAACATACCCAGAGTAAGTGGAGGGACTCCAGAGGAGTTTAAATGACCTTTCACATACCTACCATACCCATCATCATCCTCTAGCCTTGGTGTACTTAAGGAGCCATTAAAGTTGCATGAGGGAGTTGTCGAGCTTTCTATAATGTGCATTGAATGCTACCCTCCCTATAGGAAATGGATGTGAGGGAAGCGATAGGTGAAATTAATTCATGGGTTTGAATGATGGCTATGTGGAACCCCATCCAGGGGAGGGAGATCGTGTTGATCAATTTACATGCACTGGAGAAACAACGAGGGAGCTGGGGATATTTGAGCATCCATTTGGATCTTCTCCTCCTTTGACACAACACCTTCATTAGCCAAGATATATACTACGTTTTTATACTCTCTTTTCACATGGGATGGGATGAGAGTGAGGGTGGGTCGTAGGAGGGTTTTGAATTATTCACGTAGGCCTAGAAGCCTCCATCTTGGGGATACTTTTGTTGGATTGGAACCATGGATGATTTTTGAAACCAACAATCTTATCACCAGGTAGTCCCCTTCCACTACGAGATGGTTGATGTTGTGACATGTATCTAGTTTTACCCCATTGATGAGGCTCCATAGTTTTGATGCATTGTTTCTGTTGAGTCCAAAGT
>JZKD02S0241479.1:469758-483888 GCA_000966675.3 Picea glauca | reverse complement strand
CTAAAAGTTTAAAACCCTAGGTGTAGAGTTAACTAGGCCTAGGACGTCACCTTTCTTCAACCTATAACTTTAATGCTAACTCAGATAAGGGAGGATAAGTGTAGCAACGACTAGGTTATATCTTCCTTTATCAATGGCCAAAATTGTTTCTCAAGCATGGGGACATATAGAAATGACCTACTAGTGTGCTTGCTGCCTAGGGTTTCAAGATTTAGCAATATAATAGCAATTATATAGCAAATGTAAGAAATTAAGCCTACAACCATTCATTTAAGAAGTTTTTCATGAAAAATTCACTTACAAATCATGAAGAATGCTTAATCAAACCCTAGTTGTAAACCTTCCATGAGAGAAACACCATAAATGCCAAGAAGAATCCTCCAATAAGAGTTGTGCCTCACTTCCAAGACCAAAGATACCAAGAAAAAGCTAAAAGATAATTTCTCACAAGAGAGTGAGTTATGTTATGTTTAAAATCAGGAGAAACGTCCTCTATTTATACCAATCCATGACCTTTGAATTAAAATTAAGGTCATTAAAACAACCGACAAGGCTGACTATAAGATTTACATTGTTTTTTACATTAACTGCTAGAAAATGTCATAATATGAGCAAAAAGAGGGACGTCAAGCCCCTTTGAGGGAGGCGTTGGCCCTTTTTGGGCAAATACAACATCTAGAAACCAAATGTTGGCCCTTCTAGGGCTCTTCCAAGCTGCTACACATGCCAAATGACCTCAGCACACTGCCACATGCTCCAGACAATGTCCAACTCTCCTAGGTGATGTTATGTCCATCAAAGGCAAACGTTCCATCTGCAATGGGTGATTCCCTCTAGACTGGGCTCTGCCAAAGTGTCCTAGGTGGAACGTCCTTCTTTCATCTCGTGCAATGTCTCATCATAATGTTGTCCTATCTCTTCCATCTCAACAACCATCTGATGGGATTTTCATCCCCATGGAGGTCCGAGATAATCATATCCCCATGTGTACCGGTCCACTAGTACCTATCCGTCGGTTATGGTCCTGCACATCAAAAACTTCGCCCTCGATGGGCTCATAAATCGTCGAGATCATAAAAATATCAATCATATTTCATCATTAAATTTATAAAATACATGCATAAAACCCCTGGCATATCCTCTAAGAGCTCAAAGACATTACACTGATCTACTATACAAAGTTGAAGAAATAGACAAAACAACCCATTGGGCCAGTATCCATAATAAAAGGAAAGTTTCCATAGAAGATCATTCAAGCCATGTACATAAAGTGATATGGTGTGAGGAGTGTCTAGTTATAGTGAATACCAGGGGTAAGTATGGTCCGTGGGTGCCTTTGTAGGAGGTGAGTTGTACCCGTCATGGACGCACTTTTTCCAAGCCCCTTTATTGCCTTTATTCTTTATTTATTGCTTTTCTTTCTTTTTACTTCAAGTTCTGACCAGAGGAAACTACCTTGGCATGGTGACCAGAGCTGACAGTGTTACCCACTGTTATTTTCATAGAAATGATAAGTCTGGCTCGCGATGAGACCTCCCATCCTCTTGGTTAGGTCTTATTTTTGTTATTTTTCTTAGGGTCCCTTTTGTTTCTTATCGAGAGGCCTTTTATTTCCTTCTTAGGGATCCCTGGGTGAAGCATCTCTAGGTTTTATTTCCTATGGATTTTATCTTTTACCAGCTTCTTTTACCCCCTGGGACTTTAGCCCCTTCTTCCCACAGGACAAAGTGTAACCCTCAAAGTCATCCTAATGGTCGGACTAGGGGAATGGGATCGATGTATGGGAGATAAGATGTAAATTGATAGAATGGTGGGAGTGGATGATGGCTCTACAAATCCCTCCTGGTGGCTAACCAAAACCCATAAATACAAGCTTGCTGGGGTACCCCGTTAATCCCCCCAACAATGGTCAAGTGGATTAGTGTAATATCCAAGCAGTTGTTAGAAATGTAAGGAACCTTATGCATATATAAGAAAGCTATAATGATCAAACATGACACATACCATGATACCTTTGACCAATTACCTCATGGAGAAAGAGTCTTCTCTGATGCAAGTCCAAGCCGATGGTGATGGAAGATGCTACTGCTAATAGGACAAGTCTGGCGAAGAAGAAGAAGGATGGTCCCTCCAGGGCCATGCTCAGGTCAATCCTACTCTCGATACTTCATGTCTAGGACCTATGGGCCTCGAGACATGATCTCCTAGTTATCCCTAGAAAACGGGGATAACAATCCCCATTCTCATGGATTTTAAGTAATTAACTATGCAATTCAACCAATATGGCCAAAAGTATAAGTTCCAAGGAATAATAGCAGGTTCCCCTAAAATCATCAGTTCCCATTGCATGGAAAATATCCTCAAAAAAGGTCATTCTGAAATTATTGCACAACTCCATTCTATTCACACAAATGAGACACCTTATGTGCCTCTTGACCTCCAATCCATCCTCTCCAAGAATAAAGCTATTTTTTCCATTCCTCAAGGATTTCCTCCTTCCCCTGGTGTTCATTATCATTCCATTACCCTCCTCCCCGATATCCTTTCTCCCAATGTTCGTCCCTATCATCATCCCTTTTCCCAAAAAAATGAAATTGAGAAAATTGTTTAAGAATTGCTCGCCACATGCATTATTCATCCTAGTACTAGCCCCTATTCTTCTCCTGTGGTCATGGTACTTAAGAAACAAGGGTTTTGGAACATGTTTCCTGAATTTTTCTTCCTATAAAAACTCACCATCAAAGAAACATTTTCCATTCCTGTCATTGATGATCTCTTAGATGAATTAAGTGGTGCTTAGTTCTTAACTAAACTTGATCTTCATTCTGTCTACCACCATATATGTATGAAAGAGGAGGACATTCCCAAGACTGCATTTCAAACTCATGAGGGCCACTATAAGTTCTTGGTCATGCTCTTTTTCTGGTGTAATTCTCCATCCACTCTCCAAATCCTCATGAATCATGTCTTCCATCCTTTTCTTCGTCATTTTGTCTTAGTTTTCTTTGATTAAATTCTCATCTATAGTAAAAGCTGGACAACCCATATTTCTCATGTGGATAGATTTCTTCATATACTCTATCAACACCAAAGTTTCCTCAAACAATCTAAATGTTATTTTGGAGCCTCAAAAGTCGAGTACTTGGGTCATATTGTTGGCAAGACAGGTGTTAGGGTGGATCCTATGAAGATTGAAGCTATGCATGATTGGCCTTGCCCTAAGAATATCAAAATATTGCGTGGTTTTCTTGGTTTAATAGGCTATTATCGCAAGTTTTTTCATAATTATGGAAAGATTGTGGTGCCTCTCATCGCTCTCCTTAAAAATATTTTTTTCACTTGGACTCCATCGGTTAAGCATTACTTTCAAGCCTTGAAGGAAACTGTTTTCACCACTCCTTTACTATCCCTTCCTGACTTCACAGAGACCTTTGTCCTATAATGTGATGCTTATGGGAGAGGAATTGGAGTAATCCTTATGCAATATGGACGGTCTTTCTCATTTACCAAAAAACAATTGTTAGAGCGACATTTGGGCCAATCAATCTATGAAAATGAAATGTTAGTTATTCTGCATGCAGTGAATCTTTGGATCCTCTATCTATTGGGGAAACACTTCCAAATTAAGACAGATCATCAGATGCTCAAGTATTTTTTGGATCAATGTCGTTCATCCCCGAAGAAACAAAAATGGGCGATGAATCTATTTGGATATGATTATGAGATCATTTACAAGAAATGGAAAGACATTGTGGTTGTTAATGCTCTTTAAAAAAATATGAATATGAAGGGTCCCTTTTTTCCCTCTTCTTCATTGTACTAGACTGGCTCCAAGCTATTCACCAGGAATGGCTACAAGATCCCAAAATTTCACGTTTGATCCAAAAATTGCAAGCCAATTCTCTAGTTTCCCTAGGGTACTCTTGGCACAATGATGAGCTTCACTACAAAGGTCGTTGGCATTTAAGTAAGAAATCACAACTTAAATCCATGGTGCTTTCTGAGATTCATGCTACACACACAGATGGGTAGTAATGGTTTACCAAAACCAATGACAAGGTCAAACGCTTTTTTTTGGGGGGATGGTATGAAATAGGATGTTCACAATTTTGTGGAAGAATGTGATGTTTGTCAATGCAACAAGGGAGAAATAGTCAAAGTTCCTGGAACACTACAACCGCTTCCAATTGCACCCACTATTTGGAGGGATATCTCTATGGATTTCATTGTTCACTTACCTAAATCAGGAAATAAGTTAGTCATCATGGTGGTACTTGATCATCTTTCCAAGCATGCTCATTTTTGTTCTCTTCAACACCCATTTACCTCCTCCATTGTGACTCAACTTTTCATGGATCATATCTTCAAGCTTCATGTAATGCCTCATTATTTTGTTTCTAATAAAGATCCCATTTTCACTAGTAATTTTTGGTAAGCACTGTTCAGACTACAAGGCACCCACTTGCATCTCAGCACCACCTATCATCCCTAGAGTGATAGTCAAACTAAAGTTTTGAACAACTGTTTGGAAACATATTTTAGGTGTTTTATATCTGAAAGGTAAAATTAGTGGGCTCACTGGTTACCCCTAGATGAATGGTGGTACAACACTTCTTACCATACAACAACTCGTATGACTCATTTTGAAGCAGTATATGGAAAAAATACACCTTCAATTCTCTCATACATACCTAATGTCTTGAAGGTCTAGGTGGTTAACCAAACTCTTATAGTTCAAGAGGCTATTCTCTGTACCCTCAAATATAATTTGGTCATGGCTTGGAATCACATGAAGCAACAAGAAGATCAAGGTCACTCAGAACTTTAATTTGTTGAAGGGGCCAAGTGTTTCTTTGACTGCAACCTTATAAGCATAATTCACTCAAGGATGACCATTGTTAGAAATTGGCACCCAAATTTTATGGTCCTTATACATTTCTCAAGCGCATGGGACAAGTTCCCTATTAGTTAGTTTTGCCCAGTCACTCTCAGATCCATCCTATTTTTTAGGTCTCCTACTTAAAGAAGGTGATTGGAACTATGTGGAAAACTCAAACAATTCTTCCCGAGTTGGATGAAGAAGGATCCATATAGTTGCAACCATAAGAATTCTTGGAACAATGTGAGTGTTGTCTCCTTCAGTGCACCATCAAGGAAGTGTCAGTACAATGGAAATGTACAAATCCAATAGATTCCACCTAGGATCTAGATACCATTCCGTGGCATGTTTTACAGGAAGCATATGCTTGTCATTGAAGGCAAGTACAACAACAATGCGGCACCAGAATTATTTTTGGAAGATGCAGCAGAGCAAGCTTGTGAAGACCAAAAGAGTTAGTGCAGAGGTGCACGCAGAGTGCAGAGTATGTGTGTTTGTCATTGATGGCAAAGATCATGACCAACAATACAATGATGATCACATGGCAAGATCAGAAGCTAAATTCCATTTTGGGTATCAGAAACAAAGACTCCATTTCAGAGTTTCGGATACCGAGAGTTGGAGGAGTCAAGGAAGCAACTAACGATAGGAACTTGCGAAATGTGAAACCCCAAAATCTTGAAATAGTCACATCAACCAGAGTTTCGGATACCGAGAGTTGGAGGAATCAAGAGTCGAGAATCTTCATCAAAGGAGTCCCGAAGTGCTAAAATGAGAAATTTCGAAATCCCAAAATAGGTACATCAACCGGAGTTTCAGATACCAGGAGTTGGAGGAGTCAAGAGTCAAGACTCTTCATCACAGGAGTCCCGAAGTACCGAAATGTGAAACACCGAAAATCTTGAAATAGGCACATCAACCGGAGTTTCGGATACCAGGAGTTGGAGGAGTCAAGAGTCGAGACTCTTCATCACAGGAGTCCCGAAGTGTCGAAATGCGAAACATCAAAAATCTTGAAATAGGCACATCAAGTGGAGTTTTGGATACCGGGAGTTGGAGGAGTCAAGAGTCAAGAATCTTAATCACAAGAGTCCCAAAGTGTCGAAATGTGAAACATCGAAAATCCCGAAATAGGCACATCAACTGGAGTTTCAGATACTAGGAGTTAGAGGAGTCAAGAGTTGAGACTCTTCATCACAGGAGTCCTGAAGTGCCAAAATGTGAAACGCCAAAAATCCCTAAACAAGCACATCAAATGGAGTTTTAGATACCAAGATTTGGAGGAGTCAAGCGTCAAGATAACTCTTCACCATAGGAATGAAGAAATGTCGAAATGTCGAATTGTGAAATGGTGAAATAAGCGCAAGACCCATCATTTATAATCCAATGGTGCAGATTAATCAAGAATATGATCGGAGGGCTACTGTTGCTCTTCACAGTTAATCGATCAGTGGCGATTCAGTTGTTGATATGGTTTTTGGAGGTTCACAATGTAACTACTAGAAACAAATGATTGTTTATGCCAGAGAATTGGAAGAGACTTCAGGGTGATCGCCAAAGAAGATGAAGAGTCTCAAGGCATATGCTAGTGGAATGAAGACTGTTCAGGAGGTGATTGACAGATGGAAGAGCATTGAATCCTGTAACTACAACAAAGAGGATGAGCTCGACTGTGACAGAGAAGACGAAGAGTCTCGACTGGTAGATAAGCTAAGGAATCTCAGCATAACACCCAGTGATGATGGACACATGGGTTTAACAACTAGAGAAGCTGAAGAGTTGCAATGATGATCAGGAAGAGCACTTGACATGAAGAGCATGCAGAAGCATTGTGCATATGGTATGAACAAGGTGCATAGAGACTATAAGAATGCAGAACAAAGAAGAGATGAGAGTTGTTGTAGAGAGGAATCACACACGGGGAAATGGATGTTGTGGGCAGGAGCTAAAATACACAGAAGAGGCGTAATTCAGAGAATCAAAATAAGATGCAGAGCATAAAGGATAGCAGAAGAAAATAACAGAGATGCATAGCTGAGATAGTAAAATAAGGTTGAGGTGCACTTGTAGAGAAGAGAAGAAGATCAAAAAGTGCAAGAAGATGCAGGTAGAGAGACACTAATACAGGAGAGAAGAGTAGTGTAGAAGAACAATGATGAGACTGGTAATCCATTCATGAACATTATATCACTGTAATAAGTTTCAGTAGTAAATATTTATATTTCAGGGTGGTAGGGAGGATTTTTTTCCTCAAAGGTTCAAGTGGGTGCTTGAACACAGGGAGTTGTAGCTTCCATCTGGTTGCAGCCAGAGAAATCAGGGTGGCAGGGTGGTGCAAGGGATAAATGTTGTTCTCTGTTATACAGGTTGGTGCCTGTGTGACTGGAAGTTGGTGCTTCCATCCAGTTGGTGCTAGAATGCTTAGGGAGTTGTTATTTCCTTCTAGTGGGTGCTAGAGAAACCAGGGAGTTGGTGCTTCCTTCTAGTGGGTGCTAGAGAAACCAGGGAGTTGGGGCTTCCTTCTAGTAGGTGTTAGAGAAAATAGAGAGTTGATGCTCTCAGCAAGTTGCAGCTTGCAAAATAGAGGTTGTAGCCTCATTATGAGTTGGTGCTCATAAGTATGATAATGTACAAAATGTAAAGATTACTTATCATATAAAGAAGAAGAGGTTTTTACCCTTTATGGCTTTCCTTAGGAAATATCTATCTCTGTATATTTCATATGTGTGAATGATGTTGAATGTTCTATTGCTTACTTCCCTGCATTATTGTGATTGTCATTCAGTGCTCTGCAAAGAGTTTAAAATAAGCATAATTGTTTAAGCTCGGTAACAATTGATTCACCCCCCCCTCTCAGTTGTACAACACATTCTATAGTAATTTCCTCATCTCAAGCCTTGTGGAAAAGGTTGTTTTTAAGGGGGAGGACATGGAAAAGGTTGTAAATAGATTTAGTATAAATAGGAGTCAGTGACATGAGAATTTTTTGTCTTGAGAATTATTTTAATATAGCACTACTTTGTTGGAGGTTCCCACTCAAAGAGGCAAGTGAACATTGTTTCCTATCAAGAAAGGTATTATTTTGCTTTTGTGATTCCATCTATCACATTGTTCCATTGTTATTATCTGCAATATTTATGTTTTCGGCTATTATAATATATATGGTACCTTACAATCCTATTTAGAACCAACTTAATGACTTCAGGATCCAAACTGCACATAAATGAGGATACCAATCCTCCTATGAGCACCAAATCATATCTCAGGCCCAACCTGCGCATACATGAGGACACCAATCCTCCTATGAGAACCAAATCATACCTCAGGAATGAACCTGTTGATAGATGAGGACACCAGTCATCTTATTGAGAACCAACTCAACATGTAGGCACCAACCTATAGATTTACTATTTACATGCATCAACCTATAGGAGACTCCAATATCCTTCCTTTCTCCTCCCTTCCACCCTGAAATAAGTCTATCTTGAGTTGGTCAATTAATTATATCAAAAAAAATATTTGCACTTCCTATAGCTACCATACCATCATAAAATATTCCTCATTTTTTCTCAGATAATCGCTTCTCAAAATTATAAATTCCTAGCTCCTCCCAACCACTGTGGAAATGAATATATAAATTAATTCAATTTAGAAAACCTCTCCAACATGCTTCATCCTCTATTTACTCAAACCTTAGATCATCTTCATTGCTTCCATGATTTCATAAGGACGCTAGATCCATGTCTTGGGATTCACAGAGCTCTCACACACACTTCTTCACACTCTCATTCCTCCCCAATCCAACTCTAGCATCTTTATTTATACCTTTCATCCTCCCACGTATTTGTCCACATTACAAAATCCACTTCATTTGGTCAGCTCCAAGTATCCATAAAAAATAGGCTCGAATTAGCCCCAAATTCCTTCCCTATTCTGCGCATGGGCTTGCTTACATTTCACAACATGAATAAAATCACTCATCAGTCATTGGATTAATATTTGAATTAAATCTCAGCCATCAATCTATTCATTTTCTCACACAATACACCTTTATCACTCAACAACCATCAAATTATAATCTAGGAGTGATCTCGTCCATTTATCTTGTTCTTTCCACATAATATAACTTGAACACATAGTGATTGTCTGATCATTCTTGGATAGACTGCAGTCGTTAGATATGCTCTCATTTCACCAATTGATCTCCATCATTGATCTTGTTTCTGCATTCCCCAAATATCAGGACTTATTGAGTCACCGCAACGTCGGGCCCACATGCCTTCTACTTTTCATCCATACCTTTATTTGGGCTGAACCATGATTCAACATGACATATGTTTTGGGTCCTACTTTCAGGGAATTTTCTTTGAGATACATGGCTCAATCCCCAAACGCTAAGTGTACTAAGTTGTTGTTGTGTGGGATTGGCATGTCATGGTATTGTGGCTACTGACTTGGCATTCGTTGTGGACCTATTATGGATTCCAAATGTACTTGATTATGTGGCACCATACAAAGGCTACTGACGTGGAATGCTTTACATGGACTTGCCACATGCCACCTGTTGATTGGTAGCCACATTTCACGTTCCTTATGGCTTTGTATATGTGTCACTTATCAAATTATTCCCTAACATGTGCCTCCCTCAGAATCAACCACGTGTCACTTTTTTTTGGGAGTTCCTATGTCACATTGAGCTTTCTTGGCATCAGGACATTGGTAATTTTACACCATCCAACACCTTATAATCTTCGATGTTTGTGATCTGTTGTAATAGAACTATCAATGTTCTACATAAATGGATGATTGTATCTACTTCTCCGTAATATGGTGGATCTATGGATCACCATTGATCCTTTCAGTGATAAATGGTCAATATTCCTCCTTCTATTATATGTCTTATCCTCATCTTCACCTCTACCTTCCACATGTCTCCTCCTAAGTGGTTTCACCCATCTACTAATGTATCTTATATATAAGGATATATGGATATCGAGATGTAGTGAGAGTTGTTGATCTTATGATCTGATTCAATCTTTGTCATTGGTTCCTTTTACTCAAGGGATCAAACCTCAATCATGTTCCTTGTCTCAATATCACTACCTTCCATTGATCGGGTGCTAAAATGGATAGACATTATTATCTTTCCAAGACCACTATGCCATCTCCCCCCCTAGGAAATCTACGTATGCATATACTCCATACTCCCAACATTTGATATCTAATATGACATGGCATACTACCTACACATCCTCCATGCAACTCCGCCATGGATTCCATCATGGCTCATGACGTGTCCACCACTACATGCCCTGACATGTTGTTTCCACGTGGGAGTCATCTATACATCCTGATTGATGTGGCATTGATGTGTCATCAAGCTATCTCACCGAGACAACGCTGGGTCCCACATTCTAAAAATTAAATCCTTTCGCACGGTTCTATTGCTCTTCTATTTTCATTCAAACTAAGATCTTTCAACTTTTCGTTATAAAACCATTAAAGTCAATTTCCCTTGTGCATGTGGGATATTGTCTTTTTCCTAATTGGGCCCTCAAGTTGTCCCTAACCAATATTTTTGTTGCTATGCTTCCTCTTTACCATTGGTCATGTTGTAACCTAGGTATATACCCCTTCCCTTTCCCTCCTTTTCCCTATACATCCATCAAAGGTCTGATTTTTTTCTTGTGTTTTCTAAGTTAATTATCCATTATTTAATGACTCAGTGTCAATGGCCCCTACCGGTCTTTACTTTCTTTGCATCATTGTATTTATTTCTTGAAAGGTGATTACATGTTCTGGTCTGAGTTTGAAACATATGTCATCATGTTTACCATCGATTGAGCATGCAATAGGTCAGCCAAGTCCTTTATATGTACAAGAAACATCCAAAAAGAAAGACACAACAATCCAGAGCAGTGGATTTTGGGCTTAGGATGTAAGAAACAAACATATTAAATTTTTTTATGGTCTATACCGGCAGTCAATTAAGATCAATGACTCTTGTGCATTCGAAGTTTCAAAATCACGAGAGGTTTTAACGAAAAATCAATATGAATTGTTACACCAGGACTTCGACATTTATGCATCCAAGCTTGTTACTTTTTCAATCCTAAAAATCCCCAAACGATGAATTACCAAAGTGGCTTCCACGTCACTTCAGGATATTGTCACTCCGAAAGATTTTAATCCAGAGCAACTACAGTTCCCCAAAGTGTTGGAGCTCTGAAGTACTGAAGTGTCGAAGCCCAGAGACCAGAAGTGCTGGATCCCCAAAGTGTCGAAGCCCCAAAGTGTCAGAGCCCTCAAGATTTTCACTCTAGGAGATTATCACTCTGGGAGATTTTAATCCATATCAAACACAACTTTCCGAATCTTAGATCTTTGAAGTGCCGAAGGGCCAGATCCCCCAAAGTATTGAAATATTAAATGATTGAAGTATCTTAATCTTTGGTGAATTTTCTTAGCGATAAGCATTGGTTGATGACTTTGTGAGTTTAGTCATTCGGGAGATAGTTATACTCTTCATTCAAAATATCCCGAACGTTGAGTTGCTAAAGTAGATTATCCTCATTAATTGTCTGCATTAAAGTATTCTTTAAATGAAGAAAAACAAGAAGAAAGGGCCAGTTACCGTCAGGAAAAAAAAACTTGATGACATTCAACATGTACAAGAACTGAAGCTTCATATATGGACCCTATAATACAATAACTAGGAATTAGGGAAGTTGTAATCTAAACTGCAGAAAAGGTATCCAAGACTCCAGAATAAGTACCAAAAGACTTGCCTCTTCCTCAAGGAGATAATATGAAGAAGTCTATCCAGTTATCTCCCATCTAGCCTCCAAAAATGTGCATGGATACATGCCCTCAACTCAGAATCTAGTTCTATCAGTCCTATTTAGTTTTGTCAAAGACTCGGTTCGATTCAACATATGCATCAATTTGGTTTATCATTAACAACATTTTTAGTTATTTAAGTTCAAGACATTTTAGATTAAGGCATAATAAGTAGTCATTTATGTGTGATATGAACCACTCCTTTTTAATTAATTCAAGCTCAAAGTATACATTACTATACTCCAGCAATATTTAATTAAGTCAATAATTTATTCTCTAACTAATAATGTAGAGTTAAGCCTTAGTTCCAGATGGATGAGAGCCTCTATAATTTGATAAATATGCATATTTGGTATGTTTGGGGGGTTTGGTTTTTGGGAAAAGAATATCAATACATCAAACTGGTTGAACCTTTTCTATGCATGGATTAAATCTCTCTACCTAGTGAATATATTGTTGATGATAGTGTTTTTTTCCAAATGTACATGTGTTTTTATATTATCTTGAATGCAGTTTTGGATTTGTGCGAGGTACATTTCATTTCCTTTAGCTATTGTATAACTTGTATTTATATGCAACCTGTAAAACACAAAATTATTTGGTAAATATTTGTTTCCATTACAACCAGTGGGAGTAATTGTGTTTTTTATAAATGTTTAATGTCTTGAAATGATATTTTAAGTATTAACATTATTGCATCAGATTATTCATTGAGTGCTTTGTTGTTTCCCTTTGTTTTTACCTCTATTATCTCACTTGTTTGTCATTTTTGTGTCACTAGCCAAGGAGGACCCTCATCCATATCATTTTTCCAACCCAACCATGCTCTTGTCTTGGTAAGACCAATCCTCTAACTGATCAACAAAATAAAAAAACCAACCATTCTAAGCTTGAGGTGGCCTAGCTCTTCCCTTTAGTAGTCAAGTGCATACTTTAGGACCAACATCTTCTAGCACCATTTCCAGGGAACATAGTAACGAAATATATTTCCCTGGGAGAATGACAACAATCATATTTGGTTTTTGATGGTGAACAAAATCCAAACACATTCAGACTGCAAATCATTCATCTGGTGACTCTGTGGTTAAAGGAT
Source organism: Picea glauca (assembly GCA_000966675.3). Lineage (NCBI taxonomy): Eukaryota > Viridiplantae > Streptophyta > Pinopsida > Pinales > Pinaceae > Picea > Picea glauca. The sequence continues at coordinate 471,076 of JZKD02S0241479.1, read as the reverse complement.
CTAGTGGTGACTCCACAGTTTCAAGAATTCATTTTTTCAGATGGAAGCCATCTTGGCTCAGAGGTTTTCTCCTTTTAATTTCTCTATTGTTCCTAGTTTTCAAAATGTCGTTCCTACTATAGATGAGTGGGGTGATTACTTACTCATATTTAGAGAAGATAAAGATAATAACCTTGCAGATCATTTGCTTGAATTCCATGAGGTCATGGATCAATTGGGTATACATCATAAGGATGTATTAATGAAGATGTTCATGTACTCATTAGAGGGAGATGCTTGTGAATGGTACCGATCCTTGTCTCTTGCTAGAATTTCTTCACTGAAAAAGTTCCATGCAACATTTAATGATCATTGTAAGAGAGTTTTTCCAACTAATTTGATTTTTGAAAATTGTTGTGAGGAGTTTGATTTATATATGCAGATTTTGTATGTTTGGGGGGTTCAGTTTTTGGGAAAAGAATATCAATACATAAAACTGGTTGAACCTATTCTATGCATGGATTAAATATCTCTACGTGGTGAATATATTCTTGATGACATTGTTTTTTTCCAAATATACATGTGTTTTTATCTTATCTTGAATGCAGTTTTTGATTTGTGCGAAGTACATTTCATTTCCTTCAAATATTGTATAACTTGTCTTTACTAATATGCAACCTATGAAACAACAAATGCTTTGGTGAATATTTTTTCCATTTCAACCCGTGGGAGTATTTGTGTTTTTGATACATGTTTAATGTCTTGAAATGATATTTTAAGTATTAAACTTCTTGCAACAAATTATTCATTGAGTGGTTTGTTGTTTCCGTTTGTTTTTACCTCTATTATCTCACTTGTCTGTCATTTCTGTGCCACCAGCAAAGGAGGACCCTCATCCATATAATTTTTCCAACCCAACCATGCTCTTGTCCTTGCAAAACCAACCCTCTAACTAACCAACAAACATAAAAAAACCATCCATTCTAAACTTGAGGTGGCCTAGCTCTGCCCTTTAGCAGTCAAGAGCAAACTTTAGGACCAAAATCAATGAGATTATATTCAACATGGTTAAAATTGTTCACCGTGACAATGTTTCCCCCTTCAAATGAATGTAAAGTTGTTGTTGTCTATGTTGCTTCCTTTAGTGGGGTTTCGTTAGTTATAGTCCAATCAATATTTCTATGAGATATTTTTTGTCCAGATGTCTCCCATGTTTTCTGTCATTTTGATGGCCTCCTCATGATTCCCTATTTTGAATTGTTGTACTAGAACGTTCCCACAATGACTATTCCATCATCAAATTCTAATAGTTTTAGGGATGAATATGGGAAGTCTGAAG
>JZKD02S0241479.1:446419-461707 GCA_000966675.3 Picea glauca | reverse complement strand
ATGCCATAGGAATTTTTTTAATGCAAATGAGGCATTGTATTTTTTATCTAGTCATAATTTTGATCATGGTGCAAGCAATTTTATTCAATATATTCCTCATGAAATTCCTAAATCAGAGGACTTTGAAGGAACCTATGATGAAGAGGAGGAATATGATGGCGATAAATCTAGTCAACAGTTTAATAGTAATGAAAATAATCAAAATGTAGGTCAAAGTGGAGACTATGATCAACATTTAAATGATTGGGATGAAAATTTTCCTTGAAGTGAGGAGTTTCAAGGGACCAATGAAGATTTCCAAGGAGCCAACGAAAATGATGGAGAAATTCCCTCAAGTGGAAATTTTAAAAGCAGTGAAGATGATTATGAAAATGGTGGACACTTTTTCCTGAGTGGGGAATTTAAAGACAACAATGCTGGTGATTATGAATTTCCTCCAAGTGAGGATTTTGAAGGTATTGATGAAGAGTTTCCTCCAAGTGAGGATTTCGAAGGCACGAACGAGGATGGAGAATAATTTCCCTCAAGTGGGGATTTTAAAAGTAATTATGACGATTATGGAAATGTTGGACAATATTTCTCGAATGAGGAATTTAAAAGAAGCGACGTTGGTGCTGATGATTTCCCTCCAAGTGAGAATTTTCAAGGTATCGATGAGGATAATGAAGATTTTCCTCCAAGTGAGGATTTTCAAGCTAGTAATGAGGATGATGAAGAATATCTCTCAAGTGGCAATTGTCAAAGTAGTGAAGATGATTATGCCATTCGTGGTCACTCTTTCCCGAGTGCTAAATTAAAAAGAAACAATGTTGATGTTGATTTTCCTCCAAGTGAGGATTTTCAAGATACTGATGAAGGTTTTCAAGGCACTAAGCAAGATGGTGAAAATTTTCACTCAAGTGGGGATTTTGAAAGCAATGAAGATGAATATGTCAATAGTGGACACAATGGTGATGATGATTTTCCTCCAAATGATTATGTTGATGATGATGTTCTCAATCATTCGGATGCAACAAATGAAGGTGATCGACATTATCTAGTTCAGTGTCCTGACAATGTTTTGCTTGATACTCCTTGTGGTGATAAGGAAAATCCTTCTAGTGAGGATGATGAAATAGTGGAGACATTGTAAAGAAAAATTGTGTCTAGGACCAGGATTATACCCTTTTATATCAATCCAAATCATTATATTTATACAAGGTCTATGAAATAATTTCTCACTAAATCAATTTCCATAAGTGAATTGATTTCAAGTGAATGTTGTCAAAATAATTGTTTGAAAAGCATGGACTACATGTATGCCTTGAATAAAAGGAAGTCATATTTGTAAATGATTAAGAGCATGAAAAATTCATATTTGATGGGGTGCATGATATCCACCAATATAGGATATGATTATCGCATTGGGAATATTTTACTTTGCATAATGGCTTTAAAAAAAAATCAGTCAATTGGTAATCTTCGTTTATCAAGAATCCAGACAAGGTTGGAAAAAGATCCATAATTTTATTCAAAGGTACATCATGGAAGAGAGAGTGGGCCATTCACAAAAACTACATTGTCATGGATGCATGATTTATTTTCCAAACATGGAGAGTGTAGGCCAGATAGAGACAGAACACATATTCCAGATAATTTTTCAAGGAGGGAAATCTACAACTTGTACAAAGGATAAGCTGAAGGTGTTGAAGGAAATGGTAATTTTATTACATATGCATATTTTACAAGAATATGGAAGAAAATAATCAACAATGACTGTATTCCTAAGAAGTCAAGGATGGGAATTTGTAGTATATGTGCTACTCTTAAATCAATAAGAGATAAATCTGAAGGGGCAAAAAGAGATATGTATTTACTATTTTTTTTATTTTTTAAATTGAATTGTTATAAACTATGAAAACATACGATCAATATTTTCATTTTATGTCATGTGCAGATTCCATAGTCAAAACACTTTAAGAACATAAAAATCAACAATCAAGTGAAAGGAAAAAGTTGTACAAACATCAGAAGAAGTGTTATGATGTTCCAAACAAATATTTAGGTATGATAATTGATGGCATGGACCAGAAGAAAACACTTCTACCACATTTTTTTCATACACCCAAAAATTTATAGGAAGAGAATTTCATTCAGTTTCACCTGGTTGGTTGTATGGTTTTCAATGGAAAAATGTGTCCAAGGGTTTACTTCACAACTCCAAATATTCATAATGATGCAAATCTAACCATCACCATAATTCATCATGTGCTCACTCACTGGTCTGGAAATATTCCTCAAGTTCGCTATCTATAGTTGGACAACACTAGTCGTGAAAATAAAAATAAAATTGTGTTTGGATATCTAAGCATGCTTGTTGAAATGGGAATCTTTCAAAAGGTGAAAGTTGGTTTCCTTCTTGTTGGACACACTCATGATCATATTGATCAAATGTTCAATCATTTTTCAATAACATTGAAGAGGAAAAATGTTGGAATTTTACCATCATCGATTGAATGTATCAAGAAAGAATACATTCCAGAACTTGTTTTTCATATATTAGAAGAAACTATTGACATGCGAATATTTATTCAAGGATTGCATTGTGAAGAAAAATGTGGAACAACAAGGCTTTGGAGCGACCCATTAAAATCAATGTGCAAGTTCTTACCTATCGTCTTAAAGTTTCTCGTCCCCCTTGTTGTGTAATTAAAATAAACCTACCTACCTGATCTCTAATCCCTTTAGGACCTCCTCGAAAACGACACCAAAAATATCGAGTAAAATATATGCTATTTAATTCGACATTAAATTGTCAACCCAGTGCTCGTAAGCTTCAAGGTGCCAACACTGTATGCGTGGCTCTAGAGCTCTAATCTAGCCTAGCCTAGCCTAATCTAATATAATTCCAATAAACTCAAATAGTGAAGAGCTTTAAACAATTCTAGAATTATGAACTATTTACCCTAATCAACTTCAAACAAGGAATTGATGGACTATTTCTAAATAAGCAAATACCAATCTATTTTAAATCTAGTTAGTTTATTCAATATTTTGTAAGCAACAAGTAAGCTATTTATCTTTGAGCAAATAGGCAAGTTAAAAAATAACCTATAAAGACTATTTTTACAAGTGAACTCTATTCTTAAAAACAACTCATAACCATTTCTATTCTACAAAGAATAAACATTAATTCAAGAGAATCCACAAACCCATAACTAACACTAATTAGAAATTCTAATTCTAATTCGTAACTAAAATAACATTGAAAATACTTTGTATAGAAATCTACAAACTCAAAACTAATTCAAGAAAATTTACAAACTCATGAACTCGTGATTAAAAATATTAATTCAAATCCACTCTTTTAATTAATATTGCAATTCAAATCCACAACTGAGATTTTATAATCTAAACTGGGATAATCCTATCATTAAAACTCAAATTTCAAACTAGAATGCTTTTACAAACATAATCCCAAAAACTATTTCTATCCTAGAATACTAAAACAAGATTAATAAACCAAATAGATCTATGAATTTATCTTGATTACAACTATCAAAACTTGAAAGAATTGATCCATCACAACTTACAAACAACCTTAAATTAAAAATCTGTTTACACTAATAACCCGTCTAAGTTAAATCTATGTTTTAGTTGCCAAAACTAGAGTGACTAATTAAGACTTCAATACACTATATAAATTAGTATCCTTGAGGACGATTCATAGCTAAGAAAGAAGAGACACAACATGATAATTAACCAGCTCTTACAAGCAATCTGCAATTAAAGAAATACAGATTAGATAATCAAATTATAATTAACATATACAGTAATTGAAACTGAAAAATACATAAAACACATAAACAAGTATAAATTATAACTAATAAATAAGATAAACACATGATATCTACTAATTTACAGTCAGCCATACCACTGGTGGGCCCCCCAATAGGTCATGGCTACTCTCCAACAACAAAACGTAGGCTTAACTCAATGCAATTCTGTCATTAATAAAAACGAAGTTTGAAACACAATTTTGCAGAGAAAATGTTTGAATTACACAAATGAATTTCTTCTCAAGAATTATGTCTTTGGTCTTGCCACTACTGGTGGTATTTATAGGAGAATTACATCTTGAGAGGTCGACCATTGGAAGGGTCAACCTCCTCTAAAAATGGAAACTTATATTAAATGTGCTCTAAGATTTTTGGCTTCTAGAAACTGAATGAGCCACTCAATGATTGGCATAACTTCCTAATATGAGATGTCAGGATATTAGTAGATGGAGGCCACAAGGGGGTGAAAAACCTAGGTCATCGATTCGTCCACCATAGGCCACCAATGCAACAACCGCCAACTCCTCTGTGGTCCGAGTGTTGGATTGTGTCCCAGATGGAGTGCCAAATGGAGTGCTCGATGAGGTACCGGATGGAGGCTTGGACTGCACATTCACCCTATTACAAAGAGATCATGTATTAGATCCTTATAAACATCAAACATAACTGAATTTAGCTCAAAAACATTGTAAAACATCGATTACACATACTTGATATAAATCCATGATCAATTGATACAAAATCCTTTGAAAAATCTTTCAAAATGGTTAATAGAATATATCATATCGGTGCAAAAATGATTCAACCATCATAAGAAAATAGTTAAAATACGAACCCAACACAACTCCCCTAGGAAGACATCTGCAAAATATCACACTACCAGAAGGTTTTCTAGGCCTTCTGCCACACCCTTTTAGTTTAACGCAAGGATCACATATAGCTTGCATCCCTTGCACATTCTCTTCTATAGCTGCAAGGAAGAGATGAACCTTAGAGAAACTCCCTAGTTTCAACCTACAATCACATGTCTCTATCCCTCATCATCGACCAAGCTTAACTGTTTCGTCTTACAGTTGAGTATCACCTCATGTGATTCCAACTAGTCCATAGCGATCATGAAATCATAAGACCCTAAGATCATGACGTATAGGTTGTCCCTTGTGACAGACTCTCTTAGGTTGTAGTTACAACTCGTAACCTTCCCTCTAACCTTTTTTTTATTTCCTGAAGCAATTTCTACAAAGATAAATTCATCATGTTCGACTGCTTTTACCTTAATTCTTTTTATCACTGCAAAAGAAATAAAACTCTCTGTAGCACCTGAATCCAAAATAGTAAGGATCTAGTTTGCGATGGTACCTAACGTCTCGAGCATATTCGACTAGTGCTCTGCCTGACGGTTATTCACCACTGCATGAATATGATGGGCCTTGCCCAAATATACCATGGTAGTGGGTCCAGCTTATCACGATGCTTTGACCCTCTTAACTGGGAAGTCACGCTCGTAATGTGGCTCTCCACATGTCCAACACCCTTTATTCGGTCCAATACTCTTGGTACCCAAAGTAGAAGTTGACTTCCCACTGGCCTAAAACCCAGGTTTGTTATGTAGAAAAGTCCTAAGTTGCTTTTGTTGTGGTCGACACTGCTACTAGTGGTGTGGTCATCTGTAAGGAGTCTGCTACTGAGGCACTGGTCGTGGTGGTGTAGTGTATGTGGATCCTCTCCAAGTGCCTCAAAATACTAGTGAATGTCTAGTTGGTGTTCGATGCTGCGGTGCACCAGAAGACACTTGTCCCACTGGTCTCATTGGAGTCTTGCTCTGACCCCCACTGATAATCTCCTCCTCTATGAGGGCCTTCTAGACAACATCATGCAATGTTTGAGGCATCATAATCCTCACCATTTCATGAATGCTGACGTTAAAGTTGAACACAAACTTGTTGACCTTAATTTTCTCGATATTTAGGTACGGAGCATACTGAAGCAGCTCCATGAAATGAGCCTCGTACTCAGGCACCATATGATCACCCTGTTGCAAGGCATTGAAATCGTTGAGCTAATGCTCAATGAATTCCTCAGATAGATACCTCTCCCGAAACCATTCCTCGAACAATTCCCATGACACATCTTCGATTGCCATGTTCAACTGTGGTAGGAGCATCTTCCACCAGAGAAGAGGGATCCCCTTCAGTTGAAATATCGCCATGTAGACCTTCATGTTGGATGTATATTTGCGAAGTGAAAATCACATCATCATATTCTCCAACCATACGTTGACGATTGTGCTATTCGAGGCACCATATAACTCAGGAAATTTGACCTTTTCGAGTTCGCGGTGAATTCTACTAGTACTGATCGGAGCACATAGTGGATCCTCAAGAGGTGTCGGTGCTCTGGTCTCATATCTATCCAAATGGTTGATCAGTGCCTCAGAAATCCTTAAAAAGGACCTCATCATCCCAACCACATCACCCACAACTACTTGTTCCTTCCCAAAAACATGTTCGTCTCCCTGGGGGTTAGACCTCTTAGGCATGGATGCTACTGGGGGCATCATGCCTCCTCCCCTAGAACCCCATCATCTACCTCCATGACATCCTCTAACCATGATTACCTTCACAAGTACAATCAATTTTAATCAATGACATTTTATAATCAATTACTCAATCAATGAAAGTCGTAGTGATCCCAGGTCGTGGGTCGTACTGGTTGTGATACCATATGTAAATTACTACCCCTGTTTTTATGACAACATACAATGCATAACAAGTGCAATTTTTTTTTTTAAATCAGGAAGTAACAATGACAATAGTCAATCAACACAACTCGATGATGAACACAACACATGCAATTCAGGAAACATACAACTTAATGACCCAACATACTAGCACATCATGCAATTGGATGTAACATATGAAAATAAAATAGACAAAATAAAAATGACTACCTACCCATCCTACCCTACATGGTTAGGACATCTAGGACACATAAGAAACACTCAAGCCTAGGTTCCCATCGATTTTGATCATTTAAGGTCTCAAATATGGTGACTGTTATGAGGAACAAGGAGGTGTCTACAACCTGCTCGACATAAGAAAGCCAAGCCTACTAAGCTAAGGGAAATCATCATATCAACCCAACACAACCAATATAAATGACACAGGTAACTAGAAACCTTACAGTGAGAAATAAACCAATCACATTAAAATGTTTACAAAACCAAGTAGAACATCAATTACAATGAACAACAACACCCTCAACCGGAAGTGCATGACCCAAGCTAGGCATTATATGCACTTATTGATCAATGCACGCAATGACCCTAATTCAAGGAATCATGTCACCACATTGTGACAAGCGCACAAGAAACCCAAGCGCAGCGTAAAAAGGGGAAAATTGTCTATTAAACACGATAAACATAATGATCATCATCAACCATTAATCTGATGCAAGGAATATTGTTAAATTAGTGAAGGAATAATGCCATAACAAATATGGAATTATTTTAACAGTTGGTAAATAGGTGTTTTAAGTTATCAAGGACATAATTACCATAATCATTGTTTCACCACTCCAACTATTATACCTATTATATTGTTAGTCTTAATTAACTGTTATGTAATTGCTAGAATCATCAATAAATGGAACCATTAATATGAAGAAAGCTTATTAAAACGATTGAGAATGTTGATCAAATAACTATTAGGGGATGGTTATAATAACAAAGGGCATAGTGGTTGTTTTATTCACAGTCGTAATCACAACGCCTAATTTAAAGCAATAACTATTAGTTTAAAACCATACACATCGTTCACATGAGGATTCTCAAATAGAAGGAGCATATGGTTAAGGAGTAAGTTGTGGAAGCATCAATGTTATCCGACGAAAACACTGTTTAAAAAAATTCTTAGAGGAATCTACAGTACAACCTAATCAATGGTTTAAAGAGACTTTTGCAATACATTTACTATCATCCTGTCGAAATCACTCTCCTTTAACCCTGAGAAAATAATTTATGCCGATTCGAGGTAATAAGGGGTTCGTAGGTTCTGGCAGAGAGAGATCACTGCTACAGAAAGGGGATTCGTGTGTCATTCCACTGAAGTGTGTCAGCTAGTAACACAACAAGTCTAGTGACTGCTTCTACAGGAAAGGTTCTCGGATAGACTGTCGAGGCTCAGTAAATTCGATATCAGTCTGCGCGCCTACAACAACGGTTCAAAGCATGGGGATAAATCCATGTATGAATATTTCATGGCCACTCTTATCTCCATCAGACTGGTGGTAAGATTTTCAATAAGGGATAACAATAAAACTATAAACTAAGAACCACCATTGAGGCTTTGTGCAGGTTCTGAAGAGTTCGTGGAATTTTTCAATTTGAGAAGATCGTGCTAAGAACCCAAGCATCAAAATGATGTAGGAGCGTTTGAAATTACTGATTCATTCATGAGTCTCTGCTTGTCTATCACAAAAAGAGGTAAGGCGGTCATACTTCTTTGAAGAGGGTTCCTGAAAAACTTGTCAACCAACGAAAATCTCATGGGAGAATTTACCTTCCTGTAAACCAGGATTTTAATCCAACTCCATGGCCCAAATTTTTAGTTGTTTACGTTTCAAATAGTAAACATAAGACTTTTACCCTTGAAGTGGTTGCACCTGTCTCTAAGAAAGGTTAATTTTCTTAAGAAAAATACAGATCTTGGATCTGCCTCAATATTTTATTTTATTTTTAATTTCCAACAACCTGGCCCATGGATGATATGCTTCTTCATAATGCTCACTCATCACCCTCCTTCCGACCTCATTTCAATTCCTATTAAAACATTTCTTGAATTTGGGTGAGTTTTAAGGTGTAACTCTCGAGTGTTGGAAAATGTAGAGTTGATTAGGTGTATTTCTAAGATGAGGAAATCATAGACACTTCCACTAAAGAGGTTCAAGGATTGTTGTTCAGAAACTAGACCAAATAGATCACAACTACCACTACTAGGAACATCATCACCCAAGAATTATTACAGGTGAACTAAAAAAAATAGGGACAACAAGAAGCCCATGACTCCCTCACACTCAAGACTCCCACACCTGTTTCTCATAAGGTTCAAGAGGACACAAGGATGCTCAGACCATAAATTCAATTAAAAACACAATGAACCCAAGCATCCAATCACAACTACATACTGACGAAACAAGAAGGCGTAGAAACAAAAATTTAGCTATCTTTCGACAAATCACACATGTGCGCCATCGCTCGGATAAATATTCATATCCAGAAATAAAAAAATCTTTCTCTTTTAACACCATCTATGTATGCATGCTTCAATGTTACAAAAATGCATATACAGTAATTTAACAACTATTCAATACAAATTATACACATGCGTACCATAGCCAAACCATAGGCGTTGTCCCACATGCCCTCCATCCATCTTCCGCTTGCCAACTGATGAGACCTCATCGATACCTCCCAGCCAATTCTAGGGGTACTCTTCTTCCCCCTGAGCCCTCAGAGCTGCAAAGGGGCCATGCACACAATACCATACAATGCTAGCTTCCTAGATTGCCTCGCAAGGTCGAGATACCACTCATTGTCTGAGCTAGGTATCCCCAACTCCCATAAGAAAAGTTCAGTCAAGATAAAATTCCGGTAGCGTAACCTTATGCATACCAGACGTGATACATACTCCTCCTTCGCCATCCTTTTTATAGAGTTTTCAAGTGATTAGTTTCCCAAAACCTCATTAGATTCCTTTTTCATTTATTTAATTAGGAAAAACCTCCCCTGTACACATGTCACCCGATCCCCTAATTGCACTAGAAAATCAATTTATTAATTAATTAAATTTTCCTATTTCCCTCACCCACCTAAAATCATTCTTAAAAAAACTCCTCAGTGTCCTATTATTCCCTTACAATTATTAATGACTTACACCTTAGTTAAATCCTAGTTGAGTTCATAAATAGAAAGTTCCAAAGGCTAGATTCCTTACTGAGTTAGACATTCCCCTTTTTCTTTAAGTTTCCCTTTTTCTTTAAGTTTCGCCTTTTCTTTAAGTTTTCCCCTTTTTCTTTTTAACTAAAAAATAGATTTAGCAAGTGTAGATAAAACAACCATTTACCCTTTTAATAAATTTAATCCTCCATTATAATTTGTTTTTTACTTTAATAATTAAAATTTGCATTTCTTACCTGCCTTCTTGTTACATGTCTATTTAGTTTTTCTTCGTTCACATGTTCTACTTAGACCTAGGTTTTAATTTTATTAGGTTGGGCTACAATTTTTAAGGGAAATTTTAGTTATTAAACTTTACTCATACCATCATCTATTTTAAGGCCGACCAAGTCCTAAGGAGGCATAGTTTTCTAGGCACTAGGTTTATTAACTTACCATAGTGAAAAATGCGATGTTCCCTTCAGGGCACACTACGTGCTCCAAGGGTGCCACTCGCCTCTTTATGTTTTATTTGCACGACGTTCCCTTCAAGACGCACTATGTGCTCTAAGGGTGCCACTCACTTCTTGAATGAATTTGGTAGATGTCAAACCCCTAGAGTCAATACTTTGTTAGATGATATTGTGGGAGACTAAGGGCCTCTAAGGGATAAGGACCCTACCTTATTGCATGCCTCTTAGAATCATCGTGAGCGACTATCACAGTCTTCCCTCATGACATTGTGGGTCTTCTCGAACTAAGTAATCATTAACCTACAGTTCGAGCCACGATGTGAGTGATAGTAGGTTGTGGCAGGGCTTCTACCACACCTCTCCCTCGATATCTCTGGTTGTCCTGTATGACCCCTTTACTCGAAATGTGAGTTTTTTCAAAAAGATATTGTCGGCCTGCATCCATCAACGAATCATGTTAGGAATAAAAATCAACATAATAATATCTAATCATATGTACATATTTCACATCAAAAACATTCAAACACTAACATTCCACTCCCTAACTCGATCCAAAGTCCAAGGAGTTTCATCGATGCCGAGGAAGATTAGGCCACCATCTTTTGATGGTGAAAGAGAAAGGGAATATGACGTTGAAGCATGGTTTCTTGGACTCAGGAGATATTTCCAATTGCATAAATATTCAACAAACCTAGAAGCTATAATTTCCACCTACCATTTACATGGGAAATATGTTATGTGGTGGGATCAACTGAAGAAAGTTGAGCATATTAATGAGAACATGATCACCTAGAAGCAGTTCAAAAAGTATTTCCAGAAGGAGTACCTCTCGTAGCATTTCTATGACAATAAAATGCATGAGTTATTTGAACTTAGACTGGGAAGAATGACTATGGTAGAATATGAGAAGAATTTCTTGGGGTTGTTAAAGTATGTTGGGTTCATAAAAGATGAGAAGGTGAAAATATAGAGGTTTTTAAGTGGTTTTCATTTCCTTTATAAAGAAAAGATTTAGTATGATGAACTCAAGACCTTGACTAAGGCCATCAAGAAAGATAAGTACCTGTATGAGAAAGGCCAGGGCAGAGAATCCATGGAGAATTCTTGGAAGGATAAGAATAAGGAGAATTATGATCAGAGGAAGAAGGGATTCAAACCTCTTTTCAATAGAAATGAGCCTAATAAAAATCATTAAGATCAGTATGCAAAGGATGAATCCAAGAAAGAAGACTCCTTGGGAAAAAGGGGAATACCACCAATCCAATGTTGGAGATGCAAAGAATATCACCTATACAAGGATTTCCCACACAAAAAGGATAGAGTGAAGACTGTGCACAACACCAAGAGGATACAACAATCAAAGACATGGGAAGAATTTATGTAGTATTAGATGATCGACAAGAAAAATACCAATCCAACATGATGAAGGTGGAAGGTAAGATCATAAATTAGGTTGTTGATATTTTAATTGATTTAGTAGCAAGTCGTTGTTACACTGATCCTAAAATAGTTGATATTTTACATTTGGAGAAAAGTAATCTTGGAAAATCAAGTTCGGTTCAGCTAGACATTAGAGCCAAAAGGAGAATCTATGATATGGTGAGAGGTTGTTCCATAAGTCTTAATGGTATGAATATTAGTGTTGATATAAATATCATACCATTGGGGTCTTATGATATTCTAATTGGAATAGATTGGTTGGAGAAGAATCATGTTATCCTATATTGTCATAACAAGACATTTACATGTCTTGATGGAGATGGAAAACAAAGCACTATGAAAGGAGTTCCAAGATGCATCTCTATAAGGGATATTTCAGCCTTACAATTGAAGAGATGTTTCAGAAAAGGATGTCAATTGTATGCAGCCCATGTGGAGGATCTAGAAAAGACAAAGGGGCCAAGCCTTGAATATTTCTCGGTACTACAAGAATTCGGGGATGTATTTCAAGAAATACCAAGGTTGACACCAAAAGGGGTGATAGATTTATTTATTTATTTAGTGCCAAGAGCTGCCCCGGTGTCAAAAAAACGTTACAGAATGAGTACACCAGAGTTAAAAGAATTACAAATGCAGTTGGAGGAATTGTTGAAGAAAGGGTACATATGCCCAAGTTTTTCACCTTGGGGAGCACCAATACTCTTTGTCAAAAATAAATATGGGACCTTGAGGCTTTGTATTGAATTTTGACAGCTGAATAAGTCCACTATGAAGAAAAAGCATCCCCTACCCAGAATTGATGACCTCTTTGATCAGCTAAGAGGATCAAAGATATTTTCAAAGATAGACTTGAGGTCAGTATACCATCAGGTAAGAATCAAAGAAGACGAAATCCATTAGAAAACCTTTAGAACCAGGTATGGGCATTATGAATTTGTAGTGGTACCATTTGGATTGTCGAATGCACCAACTATATTTATGTGCTTAATGAATGGCATATTCATAAATTATTTGGTAAGTTTTTCATAGTATTCCTGGATGAAATTATTTTCTATTCCAAGTTTGAAGAGGAGCATGAACATCACCTAAGAATGGTATTGCAAGTGCTAAGAGAATGTCAGTTGTATTCCAAGATGGGTAAGTTTTCATTTTACAAAGAATAGATCCATTACTTGGGGCACATTATTTCATAACAAGGCATAGCAGTGGATCCAGAGAAGATCGAAGCCATTAGAGGATCTTTTATGGGGCTAGTTGGTTACTACAAAATATTCATATTAGGGTTCTCTAAGATTTCTCATCCCATCACTTCTTTGAAAAAAAAGGGAATTAAATTTGAATGGACATCTAAATGTGAAAATAAATGTAATTTGTTGAAGGAATTACTTACTAGTGCACCTATGTTAAAGATTGCTAACCCAAATGAACGGTTTGTGGTATGCATAGATGCATGTAAGAAAGGTATTGGTGGAGTCCTCACTCAAAATGGACATGTCATCAGTTGTGAGTTCATAAAGATTAAGGAACATGAGAGGAACTATGCCACACATGACTTGGATCTTTCTTCCGTTGTTCACACATTGAAGACGTAGAGGCATTATCTCATGGGAAAGACATTTGAATTGATAACAAACCACAATGGTCTGAAGAATATTTTTCAACAACCAAATTTGAATGTCAGGAAAATAAGATGGCTGGAATTTTTAGGTGAATATGACTTTGATATCAAGAATATCAAAGGAAAATAAAACAAGGTTGTTGATGCACTTAGTAGAAGAGTGCATCTCATGCATGCTACAACTGTTAGTATGCATTAGTTAGACTTGAAGATTAGTATCTTGGATGTTGTTGTTATAGATCAAAATTACCTACAAGTAAAGGAAATCTTACAACAAGGAGATATACAATATAAAATGAAAGAGTATGAGATGAAGGAAGATGGATTACTTATGCATAAAAATAGAATTTATGTTCCTAGTTCCAAAGAACTTAGGATTCTGGTACTAAAAGAAATGCATAATGTTCCATATGTTGGACATCTCGGTTACCAGAAAATGATTACAGTAGTAAGAAGGCAATTATTTTAACTAGGAATGAAAAAATATGTTGTTGATTACATTTCTAGATGTATGGAATTTCAGAAAGTGAAGGTTGAGCATGGGCACTCAATGAGTTTGCTATAACCATTACCAATTACAGAGAAGAAATTGGAAGTGATAACCATTGAATTTATAACTAAATTTACTAAGACAACAAGACAACATGATTCAATCATGGTAGTGATTGAAAAATTGACAAATGATGCTCATTTTGTTCCTATACAAACAACACATACAATAACTAATATTGTAGAAATTAACATGAGGGAGGTTGCTAGGTTGCATGGGATGCCTAGGAAAATTGTCTCGGACATAGACACAAAGTTTACTTCAAATTTCTGGAAGGGATTATTCAAAGGATTTGGTACAAATATGAACTTTAGCACAACCTACCATCCACAGTCAGATCAGAAGAAAAAGAGACTCAACCGAGTAATTGAATACATGTTGAGAATCTATGTGATGGATAATCCATCTAAGTGGGAATACTACTTGTGATTGGTTGAGTTTTCCTATAATAATGGGTATCAAGCCTCATTGAAAGTGAGCCCATTTGAAGATTTGTATGGTAGGAAATGTAATACTCCAGTGATTTGGAACAACCCGACAGATAGAGTGGCACTTGGGACATAGTTTCTCAAGGAAATGGAAGACCAGATGGTTAAGATTAAGCATAATTTAAAGGTAGCTTATGATAGACAAAAAGTTTATATAGATAAGAATAAGACAACAAGAGTATTTAAAATGGGGGAGCATGTGCTTTTGACATTAAATCCCAAGAAGAGGTCTTTGAAGTTTGGTAGTTGTACAAAGTTAGTAGCCAGATTCTGGGGTCCATTTGAGATATTGGATAGAATAGGGCCAGTTGCATACATGCTTGCATTTCCTGATTCCATGAATGTGCATAATGTATTTCATGTCTCTTTGATAAAAAACTATGTATATGATCCTAACCATTTTATTGATTGACATATGATTCAGGTAGATATATAGGGAGACTTTCAGGTCCAACTAGTGTGGATATTGGACAGGAAAGTCAAAATCCTCCAGAATCGAGCTATAAAGCTCGTAAAAGTTCATTGGACCTGCTATGGTCCTGAAGATGCTACCTAGGAGCATTAATATGCCATGCATACAAAATACCTACAAATTTTTGAATAAATTTTTGAATTTTGATTCCTGTTTTGTATATGCACTAAGGACATTGCTAAAATAAGGGGGAGGATATGTAACACCCTGGGTTATGAGCCCCATATTAAAAAATGTATTTGTTAATTGTTGAGAGGACAAAGTGCCAAAACAATTAAAAGAGGCTAGTGTGCCTGAGAAATGTAATTTTTTGATGATTATTAATAATAAATACATCGTTGGCTTCTATATGCACAAGGACGAGAGTTATAGGGGGATATGATTCCACAAGAGAGGGGGCTTGAGGGGCTAAGTGTTTATTTCATTTTTTAACTACCCATTTTGTTTAATGGGGGAAATTAGTTACGTGATATTCTTGGGGGAAGGCCATGAGG
>JZKD02S0241479.1:420613-438840 GCA_000966675.3 Picea glauca | reverse complement strand
GTAATCAAAATGTCTTTCCAAGAGGCGAATCCGCAAATATATCCTTAATAGAGTAGGACTTCGAATAGAATATACATTATTGAGTTGTAGTACTACCAACTACGAGTCAAGTCGAACAACCAAGTAACGAATTCCAAGAGAGATAGCATCAACAAATAATTCAACCATGGCGCTATACTCTGCAATATTGTTGGTTGCTCGGCCAAGACACATACCTCATAGAGATAAGAGTTCATTTGTTGGGGCATAGATTGCCCAAGCAGTGGAATCTAGGTTCCGAGCACTACGACTAGCACCGTCGGTGAAGCCAATATAAGGTAGCGAATACTCTAACATCTGGCAATCAAACACAACGTCACGTAAGGGTAGAGAGCAGATAACGTCAAAGGAAAAACTAAAGTAACACAGACACTCAGTATGATACATAAAAATACAGTACTCATGCACAAATGACTCATGCGTAGTACTTCTTCAAGTACAACCCATTCCTGGGTTCACTCAAAGGCACACCATCATAGTCCACTAGCGCATACGCTCCTTTTTCCAAAACTTTGCTAACAATATAAGGCCCACGCCACATTGGTTCGAATTTCCCAGCTCCTAAGAAATCTTTATCTTGTTCATATAGAAGAACAAGATCTCCTTCAGAGAAGACACGAGGTTTGACATGCTTGTCATACTGTGCCTTAACACGTTTCTTCTGGGCTTCTATTACAAGAGTAGCGTCACGGAGAGTCTCGTCTAATCGCATCAAATACAACAGACGTTCCTCTTCGGCAGAAGTATTAGGTAAGAGCTCTACAGCTAGTTTCAAATATGGTATTTCGCATTCTATTGGCAGAATGGCTTTCATGCCATAAACTAATCGAAAAGGCATGAAACCTGTGGCAGACTTAACAGATGTCCGATATGCCCACAATGTCGAAAATAACATTGTGTGCCAGCTGGTTTTATGTATTCCTATCATCCGTCGAATCATAGTTATGAGAACCTTATTGCTGGCTTCGATCTGGCCATTGGCCTGTGGATAATAGGGTGTTGAGCTATCATGACGAAGGCCCAACTTCTCTGTAAATTCAGACATCATATTATTTCTAAAATGACTACCGTGATCAGTAACGATAACCTGAGGAACACCAAAATGAGTGATGACATGGTTGAAAAGGAATAAGGCTGCAGTCTTCCCAGTATTATCGAATGTCGACATTGTCTCGACCCACTTTGTGAAATAATCAATAGCTACAATAATGTAACCATGCCCCCCGGCCGAGTGAGGGTGACATGTCATGAAATCAATGCCCCATTTAGCAAAAGGACCTACTGAGACTACAGGATGAAGGGGAGCAGGATGTGATCGAATCTTCTGATTATAGGTTTGGCAGGCATGACACTTCTGAACAGCAGCTTACAAAGTCTATCGACTGTCACTGGTTCCGCTCTCAGACTTTGGGGGGCATTCTATTATCCACAAATTTTTTCATTGTGATGGTGTCATGATGATGTCATGATGATGGAAAATCAAGCTCTTTACCAAGGACACTTTCCTGAGAAAAGTTACATTTATCTTCTTCCATAATTCACACTTTGAAACATGGTCGCAGGCTGCTTATACATTCACCTGCGGGAATGCTTGTTTCCTGCAGGCTACCTTAAGCTAGGGTGAGAACTTCCCGCATTGTGCTCATGGTTAGGGTGCGGACATGATTTTAAAGAGGAAAAAGGTCAAGATCTTGAACCTTCTAGAAGGGAATCTTCTAGAAGGATGAGTTGACTTTCGAGTGGTTACTCAAGTACTGTCATTCCAGATATCTTGGGATCATTCCCTATCCAAGTAACTAATATATCTCTTCCTATATATTGAGGAGATTGCTCATGGAAAAGGTGAAGTTAAGAAGTTCAACAAGTTAGCAAGAGATTGATTAGAGAATTAGTGCAAGACTGTATGGAGGACTGATGCTACAGCAGCAAGAGACAACAGCAAGGTCATCATATGTGGTTGATTTTATTCATGCATGAGCAAGTGTGTGTGTCAGAACTAGAAGCCATCGAAAGGAGACCTATGACATCAAGGCTCAGGTTGTAAGTTTCTCTTTCAATTAATGCAATACAGTAATATGTCCCTTTCCCATAAAGATGATGTCACTTTATTACGTAATTCCTTGATCATATGTATAGACTAGTCATTGAATATCTTAATCTGCCTTTACTTCGATTGGTTCGTTTTGTTGTGATCTGGACAGGATGAGAGCATTGGAGAAAATCTTGGAACAACAGAGACATAAGGAAAGCGATCATAAGGTATGTTCGTAACCCTTATCACTTAGTTCATTCAATAGGCTAGATCTAGGGAAAGTGTATTATTCTGTCCTGTTTTGTTCTAGATACCAGGTGGATCTAGGGAGGTCGGTTTGTGTCCGCACTCACGAACTTATCCTATAACAACCATGATCAGTAACGATAGCTTGGGGAACACCAAAACGAGCTATGACATGGTTAAAAAGAAACAACGTTGCAGTCTTTCTAGTATTATCGAATGTTGGCATCGCCTCGGCCCATTTGGTAAAGTAATCAATAGCTACAATGATGTAACCATGCCCCCCAACCGAGTGAGGGTGACATGTCATGAAATCAATGCCCCATTTCACAAAAGGACCAACTGATACCACAGGATGAAGAGGAGCAGGATGTGACCAAATTTTTTTATTGTAGGTCTGGTAGGCATGGCATTTCTGAACGACAGTAATGTAGTCGTGGAACAAGGAAGGCCAAAAATATCCTGCACATAAGATCTTCTGGGCAATAGCATACCCAGACATATGACAACCACATGCTTCGGAATGGAATTCATTCAGAGCTTTCTTAGCTTCATCAAACGTCAAACAACATCGCAAAACAGAGTCAATTCCTCGATGGTAAAGAGTATCCCCGAGGATAATGTATTGATGTGCTTGATAGCGTATGCGTCAGCGTTCAGTACTAGACAAAGCAAGCCAGAAAGTATGGGTTTGGAGATATATAATGATATCTCCATACCAAAGATCGTCAATGCTAATAAGGAAAAGAGATTGATCGAGTAATGAATCTACTGCTACATTTTCCGTGGCAAAGTGAGGAAAATCACATATCAACTCAACAAAAACTAAGGATTTCTTAGACGTGGCATGATCGAATTCCAAGTCAAACTCCTAGAGTATGACAATCCATTTGCAGTATTTTCCCCCTAGCGATTGACGTGTAAAAATGTGTTGCATAGGGTTGCAATGAGAAATCACTGTAGTTTTCCTTGAGAGAATATAATGTCGGAAGCATTGAACAGCTTGAACGGAAGCCAAGGCCAGTTTTTCAACATGTTGATACTTGATTTCAGTTGATGTGAGACTTCGAATCAAGTAATAAATAACATGTTCATCGTGCGCATCATCCTCTTGGATGAGAACCATGCCAATAGTATGCTCTGAGGCAGCAAGATAAAGAAAATAATCATGACTATAATCAGGAGGAAAGAGAGGCGGAGCTCGCGTGAGGGACAACTTCAAAGCCTCAAAAGCATTATTGGCAACAGTATCCTAGACGAACTCTGAATCTTTCTTTAGTAGCTGGTAAAACCACGAGTAATCTCGACGTAATTAGGGATGAAACGACAAAGAAAGTTTGCTTTCCCCTGCAAACTTTGCAACTGGCGCAGTGTAGAAGGAGGAGGGAGATTAAGAATCGCCTCAACCTTAAGAGGATCTACCCTAATCCCTTGACGTGAAACAATGAAACCTAGAAGACGGCCTGATTCTACGCAAAAACCACATTTATGAGGATTTAAACGGTTATGATAGAACCGACAACAAACGAAAATGGCTCGAAGATGAGTGGGGTGATCGACTTGGTGCAAAGAATGAGCTGGTAAATCATCCAAATAGGGTTGAACGATATGATTTATATCATGAAAAGCATAAAACATAGCACGTTGAAATGTCACGCCAACATTCTTAAGACCGAAGGGAAGTTTCCTATAGGAAAAAGTACCCCAAGGACAAATAAAAGTAGTTTTATGATGGTCCTCGGGAGTGATGTTAATTTGATTATAGCCAGAGAAACCATCCATGAGAGAGAAGATTTCACTTTTGGCACAGTCATCGACAATATGGTCGACGAAAGGGGTTGGAAAGTTGTCCTTTGGACAGGCTTTGTTAATATCCCTATAATCAACACATACATGAATACTGCCACCTTTCTTATCAATTGGAACAAGGTTGGAAACCCATTCTGTCAGAGCCACCGGATAAATAAAACTGGCTTTTATAAGTTTTTCAACTTCGAGCTTGATAGACGCCACTTTACGAGTGTGGACTGGATGAAGGCGCTGCCGGATAGGTTTAGCTCCAGGGTATGTCTTTATCTCATGTACAACAATTGCAGGGTCGATACCTGGCATCTCTTCGTAACTCCAGGCGAAGATGTCACGAAATTCTTTGAACAGAGATGTATAGGTGACGATTTCGTCAGGAGAACACGAAGCTCCAATATGAACATTTTCAACTATCCCAAGTTTAACGGATATGTCAATGGGAATCATGGGAGAAATATTACTGAGGTTCCCTTCGGCAAACACATCATGTGTAGATATGGGAACAGTAGATATGACAACAACGGTCAATGGAGTCGAAATCCATTGATAGTTCTCAAGAGCGTGTTGTTCCAGAAAGAGTATGGAACGATGATGCCCATCATCCCAAGGGGTTTCCTCCATGATGGACATGATCATCTCGTCAGTGGGAAAGATAAAACAAAAAGGATCGGGAGACAACTCATCAAGAGAGGGGGTAGAAGTTGTTTCCGATTGAATGGATTGATAAGCAGACTCAACCGGACTTAACAACATGACGTCATCGAAACGAGTGTGATCTCTAGGGTCAGGGACTATCCAAAAGGTCGGAAGACATAGGAAGTTCATGAGGTACGGTGGAGATCATGTGGATAGAAGAAACTGATGGGCATGGAACATTGGGCGGTGGAATGGGGAAAGTACCCATTAACAAAGAGTCCTTTAAAAGGCATACCCCGACATTCTCGTAACCCAGTGGGGTTTTAGCAATAAACGACACATTGCTAGTACAAGTATCGGAATTGAAGAAGGCAAGTTGGTCAACTGTAACAACCTTTCCTTGATGAGGAAAACGTACTACACGGAAAAGTGTTTACATAACAACATGCATGGAATCGATCCAACTACGACCAAGCAGAAGATTATAATCAAGGGGAGCATCGAAGACTTCCACTTCAACTTGGACTGTCTTACCTTCTAGTGTAACAGGCAATGATGGAAGAACACTGTAAGGATTAAAACTAGAGCCATTGAAGGCTTTCAAAGTATTTTGTGATTCATTTAAGGGAGGAGAGCCAATGGCTTTCCAGCAAGCAAAAGACATTACACACGTAGAGGCACCCTCATCGATAAAAGTTCGACAAATATTCTTGTCAGAGACAACAATTTGTATCTGGAACGCAAGTTGAGGGGGTAACCTTGGAATATGATCATCCAAGTCAAAGACTATTAAATTCGTATCGGTTGGGTCAATTCCACCTATGGATTTAAACAGTGCCTTCCGTTGTGCAGGACAAGACTGAAGGACCTCAAGAGCTGACATCGCTGAAGGAGCATGGGCCAGATCTTCAACAATGTTGTAGTTCTGAGCCGCACGAGAATGAGGATTGAAAGCCGATTTCTGAACAACACCCTTAGGGGGGGTCGCAGAACTGTATCAAGGATCGGTCATTCGATATGAAGAGGACCGTTTGTAGGTGGAGTCGGTGGAGAGGGCTGCACCAAAGTAGGAGGTAAATCATCAACCTTCTCCTTAGACAGAGAATAATCTTTGGCTCTAGTTGTGAGTGCAACGTTGTTTGGCTTAGAATCACCAGTACACATCAAAACAAATGATGTCGTAGAAGTATATGGTTGGTCATGGATGACCAACTGAGCCTGTTGTTGAGACAGGAAGGGTTGGGACAAGACTGTCAGTGTAGATGGTTTGGGCGTTCCTTGAAGGAACTTAGTGACCTTGGCACGTCGTGGAAAATCCTTTGTGTAATGATCATCACCACATATAAGGTAAGGGTATCGTGGTTTGCGCTTATATTGATCTTCAACAGGAGGGGTTTTAGTTTTCTCTGTTTGATTATTATTTTTTCCCTCCTTATTCTTGCCTCTCCCCTTTTTAGATTTGTTTTTACTGGTTGGGGTAGATTGGACAACATTGACCTCAGAAGTTTTTCCGGTGGGAGTGGTAGGAGACAGAGCATTTTGAACATTAGAAGAAGTAGATTTTGGGGTTGTAATTGAAACATAATGTGAGTGGGCTTGGGTAGTACCAATCACACCATTAGCTGCATGCAAGGTAGCTGGAGTAGTTGAAGTGCTGGAGGAACCAGGACGAGGTAATTTAGGTAGTAAATTGTATAGTGTTCCCATTTGTGAATAAACGAGATGAAGATATTGAGCACGACTTATAGCCTGATCTTCCATAACAACACCACCCATGGCGATGTCTTTACCAATTTCATTCACAAAGGATTTCATAAACCATTCTTCCAGTAACTGATCAAGGAGTTCAAATTTAATGAGACGTCATATCCTTCGCTACTCATGGATATGATCCGATATATGAGTGCCTTTAGTCTATTTGAAGGAAGTCAAAATCTCATTTCCAGTATCATAATGGATCGGTAACTGGTAATGTGTAAGAAAATCCATATCTAGGTTGTTGAAATCAGAGAAGAAACCTCGTGGCAATTCAATATACCACTTCGCAGCAGAACCAATAAGGGTTCGTTGAAAAAGACATAAATGAATAGAGTCATCCATCAACGATTTGGATGAACACCATAAGTGAAAAGTCATAACGTGATTTTTTGGGTCCTCTCCCACTTTTCCGTCGAATTTAGGAATGTCCGATGGAAGCTTGGCTGGAATAGAGGGCCATTGGGGAGAGTGACGAATAGGATCATTTAGAATCCTAGACAAATATGGAAAATCCAAAGTAGAAAGAAAAGGTAACTGTCGATTCACTTGCGGGTACTGGTGACTTTTGGGTGGAAGCCCTGTTGGTAAACCAGTAGGCCCGTACGCAATCTACCCATATTGGGAAGACCCCGACTGATTTGGTGGTGGTTGGAGAGGATATTAGTTCCAAGGATTGTAACCTTGAGTTTGAGTAGGGACCTGAGTTTGAGCATTCTGACCCTAACCCCAAATAGGATTGGGTATACCTGGATATGGTTGGCCTATAGTAGGGGCAGGTTGTTGCCCCCCAGTTGTTTGAGGAAGATTTTGTAACATCTGAGTCCAATACTGGGCCAAAGCAGGAGGTATATTTTGTCCAAAATGTGAGGTTGGTCCCCCTATCATAGGTGGATTTCCAATCAAAGTTGTGTGCCAATCGTAGGTTTCATAGTAATTAGATTGTGTCCAGTAGGAGGAAATTGAATTGTACCACCTTGTCCACCAACGTGAATCTGCAAATTTGGTGCAACGGATGGGATAGTGCCACTAGGATTAGGATTGCCAGAAGGAAATTGAGGGAGTGTCAGAATAAAATCGGGAATAGGGTGCCCATGAAAAGAAGGACCACCAGGAGTACCAGAAGGGGTTTTCATAGGTGTTGGATCGGAAGCATTTAACAAAGCATTCAACGCATGGTAGTCGGGTGGTAGTGTCAGAGTGACATTGGGCGTTCGCTGGGTATTTATAGGAGGAAGACCAACTGTAGTGAACCCGGTTGGGACACTCGTAGCGTTCATGATATGGGCCATCTCAGCAGGGAGAGTAAAGTGATAAGTGGTATTCACCGGTACAATCTCTGTCTCAGAAAACACCGGAGGGTTGACTTCGGAGACTACAGGTGAACCAGGACTAAAAAGGGTCCTGCGGAAATCACCTGCAGACCAAAAGGGATCTTGGCCTTCTACACCGGGAAAAGGCCCAACGGGTGATCCAGAAGAGGTAAAAACTAATTCTCCAGAGGAATTTAATCACACAAAAGGTCAGTTACCATGGTGAATTCGAAAGTCCTCTCTACTATTGGTAATTCGAAAAGGTTATATAGATTCAGATGATTCCACTTGTGGTGTGGTGAGAATTGCTGCTTCACCTTGCCGAGGGGAGCCCTCAAGTGTAGCTGTAGGAAAGGGTTGTGAACCATCCAGATGCTCTGGAGATAAACCCTACATTCTATGTGAATGACGTGGGGGAGCTATTGTAAATGAGTAACAAGCTCCGCGAATAAATTCCTATGGTCAACTTTGAGAAACAAACAACACACACTAGTAAACAAAATCTAGGAAGCAATCACCAAGCAAACAAGACCTTCTAATTTCGAAGCTACTAGTTGGTGATGAAATCCAACATCGCAACAACGAGATGAGAAGGGGCCAGGCTAGGATGGAAAAGTTACACTGACGAATTGCTTAACGGACTTACACCCTGGTGCAAGATCCCACACATAATCGTGGGTATACCCTCCAAGGAGCCCGAGTGAGTTTGGTCAACGTCAATTCCAGATACCGTGAAGAATTTCCCCTCCACAGTCACCTTGGGTAAGAACCTAGAGAGATAGGTCACTAAGGTCACCATAAACAACAGTAAATCCTGGGGGAATAGTCAGCAGTTCGATCCACACGCAAGGCAGGGTATCTAGCCCGAAATCAACTCAAAAGGCTTCCACTCATCATTGTGGGTATACCTCTGAGTGACCCCCATAATATGTGAAATATCTACATTGATGTCAACAAAGCAGGGTGAGTAACTCTGCCAACATCAATGCGACCTAATGCTTGACCCTTGTGTAAGAAGGGCTTCCTAGGACAATATGTTGCAAATGGAATTTAACACTCCCTAATTCAAGATGCTATTGTGTGTTTTGAGCTTTTGGAGAGTGTATCTCTCTTCCTACTCCAAAGCACTAGCCTAACTAAATGTTGGTGTAAAAGATCCCTAGAAAAGAGTTACTAGATAAATTTTATGATTATGCAGTGTTTTTAAGAGCTGTTGTTTACTCAAAGGTAACGCAAGTGAAACTTGTGTTGTATGACTCTGACCCAACAATGCAAGGATGAGAATGAAATGTATCACTTTTCGTTCAATGAATCCTATGTATGGGAGAGAGAGAAGTTTTCTAAATCAACCATGAACTATATGAAAAATTTCCTTTCAAATGTGAATGCAAACAATCATTTATCAAATGAAAACTCTCTATTGTGTCTTTTTCAAATACTTCAACAATCTCTAAAATTTGATTTTCAAAGTTTTCTAAAAAAAAAAGAATTTTTTGAAAGAAAAACTTGTTTGTTCACTTTTCAAAAAGGACTCAAACTATAACAGTGAGAGTACAGAAAATCAAATTAATGAACAAGCAAATAACCCAATCTACTCTTTCAATGAAAGAAAAAATAAAGAGCAAATCAATAGTAGTATTCTTAATTGCACAAGAAAATGGTTTTTCAAACCAATAAACAAATGAGAAAACCAACAAACTTAACTTTCAACCAATCACTAGATCTTAACTAATCAAACACACTCTGAGTCTGAAATCAGAGAGAATGATGTTGCCAAGAAAATCCAAGAAATGAAAGTCAAGCCAAAAAATGACAAGAAAAGCCTTGAAACCCTAAGACTATTCACGCATGCAAACTAAATCAAGACAAATATCAATCAATGGTCCAAGAAACCCTTAAGAGGTATTCCAACTGATCTGGGCAGTTAGAAAGACCAAAACTCAAATTCAAAATTTTGAAAAAGAATGTTCGCAGGCAAGAAATATTACACAGTACGAGAATCACTGATTCTCACAGGTGACCTTTGAGCAAGGTGCGAGAACCTCGCACTGAAACCTATGAGAAGGGTGTGAACCTTACCAATTCTTGTAGGCTGCAATGAAGTGCAGTGCAAGAATTCCTGAACATATCCAAAAATTTGAAAAATGAAGTAAAATTCAAAAAGGCTTCTGAACTCAGAAGGTCTATCAGGATATCCTGAAGACTCAGAGACTGATAGGACAGGAGAAAAATGAAACCAGAGCAAATGGCCACAGAAAAACACAAAAATCCACAAAGAAAATAAGATTGATCCCCAGTGGAGTCTCCAATTTTGTTATTGGATAAATCCATAAGTGTGGACACAAACTGATCTCCCTAGATCCACCTGGATCTAGAACAAAGCAAGACAGAATGATACTCTTTCCCTAGATTTTAACTGTTGAATGTAATAGGAGACATGATTAAAGAACATACCTTATGATCGCTTCCTTTGGTATTTGTTTCTCTTGCTTCACTCCAGTGCTCTCATACAGTCAAGATCAAAACAATACAAACCAACCAAAGTGAAGAAAGCACAATCTATTCAACAGTAAATCTATGTATATGATCAAGCAGTTATACAATAAAGTGGAACTAACTTTATGGGAAAGGGGCACATTACTGTATCATATTGATGGAAAGTAAAGATTACAACCTGACCCTTGATGTTGAAAACATCCTTTTGATGGCCCTTAGCTTTGACACACACACTTTCTCACTTGCATGAAGAAGATCAACCACCTTTGATAAACTTGCTGGAGTTCCCTAGCTGTTGTAGCTTCAGTCCTTCACACAATCTTTCACCAATTCTCCAATGTCTCACTTAACCTTGTTTTCTTCTAACCTTTTCCATGAGAACTCCCTTAGTATATAGGAGAGAATGAATTAGTTACTTGGATAAGAATGATCCCAAAATATCATGGAATCCAGTACTAGGATAACCATTCGAATGCCATCTCATCATTCTATAAGATTCCCTTCTAGATGTTTCGAGAATTCATCTTTTTCCCTTCTTTAGAAAGAGTTCGCACCCTAGCCATACAACACAGTGCGAACTTCTCGCACCCTGGCTTAAAGCAGCCTGCGAGAATCATACATTCTCGTAGGAAATTATACTAGCAACCTGTGAACAGTCCTTAAAAATGTGATTTCTGGAAAGAGATGAAGGTAACTTTTCTCAGGAAAAAGTTCTAATGAAGAGCCTGAATACACCATCATCAATACATCGTCATTATGACCAAAATCATGGGTAACAGGGGGTGATATTGTTGTTGATACTTGGAACAACATTGTCTATGGTTGTGTGGGATGTCCTTGGTCTATAGTCAGTTGGTGTCTTCTTTTATAAAAGATAAGCAATCTCTGTTATGGTACTATTTACCTGTGTATGATTTATTCCACTGTGTATTTATTTATCATTGAATTCAATATTTAGAATATGCATGCTTTCTGGTTATTGTTGTGCATATCATATGCTTCATGCCTCCTTGTTATTTAAAGTTAGAACATGGGTTGAAGAAGTCCAGAGAAGGGACTTGAAGTTAGCGTGCCCAACCTGTGGGTGGTGTTATCTCTCCATAAATTCATTTGGTTGAGAAAACAAATGACAGAGGTAACCTATAGACCAACTTTAAGGCCTTAAAATATCCTTTTTGACCCAAAGAGGGCTCTCTCTAAGACTTTTTCTCTATACAGATAATGGCTTTTAATTGTCCACTAGGTTTAACATGTTTGTGCAATATTTCTGGTTCTATTGGTAAGAGAATACAAAACCTTGGGCCATGACGTCAAATTCCAGAAAGAGAGAAATAAATGACTTGGTGACTAAAACTTGAGAGGATAAAGGACAAGTAGGCAATGGTCTTTCAGTTCGAAGTCATTGTGTATGGCGAGAGAAGAATACATAAAGTAAATCAAAGCACCATTGGAGATGAATTCTAAATTACTTATAAGAAAACACAGGTTTCTAAATGGTGAAGTCTAGAGCACTGCGCGATGAATTATAGACTTATAAAATGTTCTGATTTAAACAAAATATAGACATGGATATAAATACCACAGGAAACACATACATAAGAGATATCAAAATACATCAAACCACCACCATTAGAATATTTTCATCAAAGTCTCAGGACCTTTGCATGAAACTTCAACCAGGTTTGAAAGTTATATTCAATAGTCATTGTCTACATTAATTTGCCAACCAACCCGACTTACATTGAAAAAATGAAATATATAGAAAAAGGATGTGTAGCTTTGGCTATTATTCCTCCCAACTACTACTCCTAGAACTTAGGCTCTGGTTATTCTTTTCCAGATGATCCTTTGGATGGCACTTACTAAGAATAGAAACTTGATTGTATCCAATCATGCAATAATCGACGTCTTTACCATGACGGTTCAGTCATAAGAATGATCCATCGTTAAGAAGTGATGTGTTGATGCTTCTCCTTTGAAAGGTCATATGAAGGATCGAGCAATTTGACATATTTTTGCTAGCCGGTATAACAACTTTTATTGATGATGCATGATCATTGGTTGTGGTAGGCATGTGGAGAGGTGGCTGTGGATTTTCACTCGTGTTTGAAGATGGCAACGACTGTCAGGGGACAACGCATTTATTCAAAAATGTTGTGTGTTAAACTTACACTTGTCCTTCATGACATAAGGGTTTTCAACATCTTCACGATGTATATCCATCCCACGGATACATGTCAGATTCCTTACTTCTCGGAAGGAAACATGACATTGGGAGAAAGGAATTTTGCACCACGTTTAAAAATACAAAAATGGTGTCGGATCAATTATGTTTCTAGCCTTATCTACAATCTTGATTTCTAAGCATTTTTTGAGGGACCAGTTGCGCCTTTTCATATTCTTTTCCTATTTTTGCAATAACCCATTCCCCTTTAGCTTCACTTGAGCACTGGCTAGAGTTGTGCAAACATTTTCTATGGCTGGTAGAAATTCTTTGAAATTATATACAATTTTCTCCTCTAACATTCTCACTGCTTTGCGCAACTGGATGATCCTTTATTGCACTTCTCTAAGCTACCTCTTGAGCCAATTCACATTCCCTTCTCGGATCTATGATGATGATTTCTTGA
The DNA here is from genome assembly GCA_000966675.3 of Picea glauca. Lineage (NCBI taxonomy): Eukaryota > Viridiplantae > Streptophyta > Pinopsida > Pinales > Pinaceae > Picea > Picea glauca. Next base: position 425,890 of record JZKD02S0241479.1, on the reverse strand, counting down.
CAGTCCTTTCCGCTAACTCCTTTCTCAATTCCTTGTTCTCCTGGTATAGTTCAAAAATAGCGAGTTGCACTTGCTTTAGTTGTTGTGATGGCTGACAAACATCCATTCTTTCAATGCTCAACCTCCTCCATCTGTCGCAAATTTATCATCTTGAACCTTCGATAGGTTTCAAATAAACAATGCACATGAGTAACTTCTCAACAATCAATTTGGTGCATGGTGATCTTGGAGCTTGGGCCTCCCCAAGCTCTCTATTCTTCCTTGGCCTATCTCTTTTCTAGGGTATTGGTTGTTGGGGGAACGAGACTTCCACTATCTTTCCCTTTTTTGTATCCCCTTCTATTTTCACCTCTCCTCTCTGAGATGTTTCTTCTCCCATGAGTAGAGGGGGATCTCCTTTGGGGTCCTTGGGGATGTCGGATGAAAGAATAAATGAATCCCAGTCCTTTCCTAGTCACCTTAATTCCTCAGCTATCAAAAATTTCATTAGTAAGATGTGGGATAAGTTATTCTTTAGTTGGTCTACTTCAGCTTGGACGTTGTCTGCCATTCCTCCTAGAATTTGGTGCAAGAAGAAAGGAAGGTTCAATGAACCTCTTTCCTATCAAATGCATAATCAATTTGATGTGATGTGGTTGTATTCTTTCAGATCTCTTTTCACAGATAAAATACTCTCCAATCACCTTCAATATTTTCTGAAAAGGCTCCCGTAGATAATGACTTGGAACACTCGTTTTAATTTTCTCGTTTAGGAAGTTTGGTTTGATAAATCCTTCGTAGCATAGCACGTCCAAAGGCATGCCCTTAGACAACCTCTCACCGCATAGAGGGATCTTCATCGTGGTTGACAGAGTTTCTTCCATCACCCAGACTTTGATTCCTGCAATAACTGCGTGGAACCCGTTAAATATGAGCACAAAATGTTCCTCCAGTTTCACATTGTATCCTTGGATTTTATTTCAATAGTGCATGCATCCGACCTACTCAAAATATGATTTGACATTCAGATATTCATTTATCCATGCAAATTCTTGAGGCTCGGGCATCATAGATCTGCCACTTCCCTCCCTCTTCCTTATGTTTTGGGATTTCATCATGGTGCAATGCATTTTTGTTCTGCATGTGTAGTAGTGAAGATGACACCCTCTTCGCATGGAAAATGGATAATGATATTCTTAGCCCAGACTCATCAGAGGGCGGTAGTGAAACTTCGCATGTTAAGTGAGAATGACTTTAAGAATTCACTGTGCATCCCCTAGGCACCATGAAGACTCTCAGTGTAGGAATAGGTCGACGTTATGACAATGACGATGACAAGGTTATCGTATTACAGGATCATGGAAGAGGAATTGGGCATGTAAAAAACATTGAGGATGAGGGGGCGACTGTGAGAGGAATTTTATCCTGAAAGACTAAATTGTGACCAACTCTGACAGGATCCAAACCATGATTTAAGACATACAAAACGTGACAATCTTTACTGACCCGATTTGTATAGACGATGAAAAAACTCGGCTGGTAAATAAAATACATGCAGAATGAATGGAAATTATAAATAAATGGGTGAGGGATGGAATCATGACATGGGACACTTAATCCATGGTGACGATAATTTTTTAAGCAAGACGAAGATTGGCACAGCACAGTCGTGCGATGGGTACACTTCAGTGTGTGTAAAGTACAAATGATAAGAGATATAGAGTATACATGATATGAGCACCATCATTTCTTATCCTTTCTGACTTCATAATGAGGTGGTTATGGTAATTATATATATCGACATGACCCTTATTATAACAAATTTCTTTGAAATTTGGCATGTAAAATCTCACCTTATGACAGGACCCAAACTTTTGGGAAAAGAACTTTACCATTTACACATGTTTGATGTTGATACCCTTTTCCATCTCCAAGGGCCAAACTGACCACTTGCTAACTTCAACCCATTTGTTGTTCAGTACCTGACCTCACACACTTTGACACATGGAACATGACTCATCTAAGACTAACTCTAACTGAAAAAATGACGGCACTAACAACTAGCTCCAATGGGGATGCTATCCTCCCAGTGAGGTGGCAAAGAACAACAGACCAGGTTCCTGACCATTGGGATTTATTTGATTTTCATACTCTAAAACAATGGAAAAGACTTACCCTAGACCTTATTGACATAGTTCTGACCTGACTCAACATAAAATTAGGGCCTTCGCTCCAGGATTCAATTTCCTGTTGACATGCTAACTTGAAACGCCTTCTTTGAAAACATAAAAAATGACTATTTACAATGACATGAAAACCTAAACAGACCATACTAAACCAGATAGTGTTTAAGAAACCTTCCATTTATAGGCCCCCCACCAATGAGTTTTTCATTAAGCTCTTGTAGAATATATGCGTTTTTCCCGTGGTACATGGTGATTCTGAATGGTATCATCCAAAGATGATCGACTTTTCCATGCTTCCCTATGTCTTTCTTCCTTGCATCCCACTTCAGCACCAGGTCATTCACCTTGAAATATTCCTACTTAGAGTGCTTGTTTAAAATTTTCTTCATCCTGTCTTGGTGAAGTTGTGATCGATAGAAAACCTGCTCCCTCATCTCCTACAAGTGAATTAATTGATTTATCCTCCTCTGATCGTCATTTGGTTCGACCTCTTTCTCTTGCAGCAACTTCCTGATGGGCAATCCCAACGAGGTAGGGAAAACTGCATCTGCGCCATATATAATTTGGAATGGTGATGTGGAGATGGAATTTTTGGTAGTTATTCTGTCAGCCCATAGCACGTAGATAAGATTCTTGTGCCATGCCTTCTTGTTTTCCTGTGGGAGCCTTTTAATAATCCTGGTTAAGATTTTGTTGGATGAGTTCACCAATCCATTACCCTGTGGGTAATAAGTCATAGAGTGTCCCAATGTTCTATTGTAATTGTTACAAAAATTATCCATCTTCTTCGAATTGAATGTTGTTGCATTATCTGTGATGATATTAGCAAGGAACCCAAACCTAGACAAGATATTGGTCTCCAGAACTTGAATGATGACTCTGTCGGTAGCCTTCCTTGTGGGGACTGCTTCGATCCATTTGGTGAAGTAATTTGTAGCCATTAGTATTCATCTATGCTATGGAGAGGATGGTGGATGGATTTATCCTATAAATTCCAGACCCCATTGCATGAACGGTTCTTCAATAGAGATAGGCTTCAACAATAGGGGTTGCAACTTTCTCCTTCCATTGAATATATAACACTCATGGAAAATGGAAACTTCCTTGTATACATCTATGAAACTATGGGGCCAATAATAATCTACCCTCAAGATTTTATGCATGGTGGTTTTCCAGTAGTGATTCCCCCTACAGTCTCCTTTGTGGAATTCCCTGATAGCTCATTCTGTGTCATCTTCCAGTAAGAAACTTAGCAAGATCCCTCCCAGATATTTCCAATATAGAGAGTTATCTAAGATGAAAAACTTGGTAGCCTTCATCTTTAAAAAGCTATCCTTTATTTTTTTTAACCCTATAGGGGCTTACAAATTTCTCAACACATAAATTATGTCAGTGTACCAAGGTGAATCGATGAATTTTTGAGACACCTACTAGGTTGCTTCTTTTTTAGGGTTCTCTGATAGATCAACATTGAAGTTTATTCCCAAAACATCAAAGTTTGGCTGTGCCATAAATTTTTCAATCCCTTGACCCTTAATCATATTTGGGGGCTTGATTTCAAGGTTATATTCCATCATGACTAATATCTAGTTACCTCTTCTCCCCTTAGGGTCAGGCTGAGTCAGGATGTCCTTGATAGAATTGTTGGGCACGTAAGAAATGACACAGTAATGAAGTATATAAGTCTTGAACTCCTTGAGGTATTTCACCAAGGTGTATGCTTTTTTTCCCATGATATCATACCTTAGTGGGGAGTCTCTCAACGTCCTGCTGAAGTAGGCTATAGGATTTTCAAAATTCTTCTCGTCCTTCTGTAATAGTACGCCAATGATGGTGTGCTCTAAGGTGAAGGAGAATAAGATAAAATATTTTTTGAAATCTGGGATGGCCAATAAGAGAGATTTGGTCAACACAACCTTGATTTATTCAATTATTTTCTTGGATTTGGGGAAAATAACCTTGTTAATATTATGGTAGCTGCAGGAGGTATTTACCCCCACGCGTGAACCTGATGAAAATAGAAGACTCTAAGAAGCAAGAGAAACCCTAATGAGTTGGATAATAACCCTAGAAGCCTTGTTGGCTCAAGAAGATAATTTATATTAGGCTATTAGCCTCCAAGAGAAGAAGTCGGCCAGAATTAATAATAATATACTAAACAAACACATACCCAGAAGGAGAAGTCGGCCCCAGGAAACTGACAGGATTACTATAAATACAGGGCGCTAGTTCTCATTTGCAGCATCTCAAAATTGCATCTTCCCAGTTGGTGCGCACTGTAGTTGCAGTCTGGTGTGTAGGTTTGGAGGAGGGTTGCAGTTGCAGCTGCAGCAACAACTAGTTTCAGTATTGGCTTGGATATCTCTTGGCTAGGGTTTGGGACTATCTGATCAGTATTTTGTGTTGCGATATCCTTGGGGAGAGATGTATTTCCCTTTGTTTGGCTATCTAACCTAGGGTTTTCTTCCGGAGGAATTTCTCAGTCAAGGTTAAGGTGCTCAGAGGGAGGCTTTATCCTATGGTTAGGAGACGAAGGTATTGTCAATGGTAAAATGAGCAAACCATCTTCTATATTCTAATAGGTTATGGGCCCACACCCCTTCAATCAGCCTAAAACGCTGGAAGGAAACATAGCTGCTAGATATTGAGCTCGTTGAGAAACTGTCGCTAGGGTTACAAGTAGGAGCAGCTTCCAAAATCACTGCAGCTAGGGTTACCAGCAAAAGCAGTTGCAGAAACCCTAAACCTCTTATTGAGGCACCTTAAGTGACGAGATTGACCTAATCTCTGGATATATCAGTGTGCCCTAGCCCAGCGCATCTTCTGGTGCACTCAGAAGGCCAAGATGTGAAGTTTGGATTTCTGGTCAAATCTAGGGTTTGACCAAGTCAAGCAAGCCATGATGAACTCTATGAAGTCTGAGAAAAATCTAGATGGAGCCTCTAACTTCAGAGCATGGAAGACAAGGATTGACCTCATCCTTTCTAAGAATAAAGTGTTGGATATTGTGAAAGGAAAGATTGTGAAGCCAGAGTTTACAGAAGGAGAAGAGAAGGAACCACAAAACATTGCAGCTATGGAAAAGTTCAAAGATGTTGACATCAATGCCATG
>JZKD02S0241479.1:386353-417128 GCA_000966675.3 Picea glauca | reverse complement strand
GGTAGTGAACCACTGGATTGTAGTTATGTACTACTATGAATAGACATAGGTGTGTTCTATCCTTGTTCTAATTGACTTGAAGACTATCAACAGTTTATTGGAGATAATGATCATTTAGATGAATGATGAACATAGATTTTCCAGACGAAAAATAGTTCAGAGCCTTTACTCCTCTTGTATCACTCTATGGTGAGAGTGACTTATCCAACATCATATCTAACTACTCAGATGAAGTATGGTTTCGAGAGATGATGCAACTAATGGTGATGGTGATGCTCATGATCTAGTCATGAAATAGTCTAGATGACTATATTGATGCTACCATGTAAATGGTATGTTTTGTGCTCAAGTCCATTACCTATAAATACCTCTCTAGCTAGGAGGGAGTGTTAATATTATGGTAGTTGTGGGAGGTATTTACCCCCACGTGTGAACCTGACCAAAATAGAAGACTCCGGGAAGCAAGAGAAGCCCTAATGAGTTGGATAATAACCCTAGAAGCCTCATTGGCTCAAGAAGATAATTTATATTAGGCTATTAGCCTCTAAGAGAAGAATTCGGCTAGAATTAATAATAATATACTGAACAGACACATACCCAGAAGGAGAATTCGGCCCCAGCAAACTAGTAGGATTACTATAAATATAGGGTGCCAGTTCTCATTTGCAGCATCTCAGAATTGTAGTTTCCCAGTTGGTGCACACTGCATTTGTAGTCTGGTGCGCAGGTTTGGAGGAGGGTTGCAGGTGCAGCTGCAACAACATCTAGTTTCAGTATTGGCTTGGATATCTCTTTGTTACACCTCAATATTGCTCACTTCGATAAGTGTCGTAAGTGTCGCATGATCTTCTCAACTGTCGTAAGTGTCGCATGTTCCTTACAACTTTCGCAAGTGTCGCAAGTTGTTCACAAGTGTCGCAAATGTTGTTCAAGCATACTGCCATAATAACGACACTAAATAGGCACTTAAGACATCTCATACACTTGATTTGAAGGAGGGAAAATGATTAACTGATGTCAAGGAAATTTTATAACCTGAGAAGAGCTCTTAAACCAAGGTTGTGAAGGTGAGTGCTCCCCTACATCAGCCTTAGGAGCGCTAGCGCTCCCCTATAAGGTCTCAGGGAGCGTTATAATGCTTGTCTGCCCTTCAGAAGGAGCTTTATCCATCCTTGGAGCATTGGCACCCCCCTCAAGCTTCCTAGGGAGCGCTATAGCACTATGATGCCCCTTTTGAGGGAGTGCTATCTAATCTGAGGCAGTAGCTAGCCCGTTGAGAAGAATAAGGGGAGGATATTTCAAGTGTGGAAAGTAGTTGCATTCGAATTATTGGTTTCATCAAGAGACCCCTGATCCAAGGAAGGAATTCCTCAACTTGTTCTAAAGATAAATCAAGAGGTTAATCTCCTCTTAACCTATATAAGCAGGCTCTCTAGTGGTGAAAAGGAGGAAGAATTGCTAGCATGAAACCTATGATCTCATAGGAAACACACAGTCAGTCAAAGGATAAGTGATCAGTGAAGCTCCTATCATCCAGGTTGTGGATCCTTCGAGCAAGGGTTAGACGAAGGGGACTTGACGAAGCTGTCACATTCGCATCTACGATTGTAAGTACTGCTCTCATTATTCTCATTAATATGACACGCTTGGCCTGTTTTTTTCTAGTTTGTGTTTGATTTTACATGAACTTATCATTGATAGATAGATCTGTTTTCAAGCTCACATAAATAGAGTAGGAAGCGGTCGTACCTTGTTTGTCTACAGGACTCAGCAAGGAGAAAAAGTCTGGAGCTCGATTTGGAGCGCGCAGGGACAAACATCGATAAAAAGGTACTACTATTCTCTTTCCTTCTCATGTGTTAGTTTGTATAGATTTGAAAGGAAGTCAGTGTCCACATTAATCACTTTCTGTCTTAGAGTTAGGGTCTATCTCGTTGAGGCAATCTACCTGTCCGCAGGGAGATTTTCCTACAATAGAAACTGGCGACTCCGCTGGGGAGTCCTCAAATCAAAACTTCTTGTTTTGATTTCTCCTCATAGACCTTGTTTTACCCCTTGATTGTTTTATACCTAGTTCACTCCTCTTTTGATTGATTTCATGAGCTGATTGACTCCCTACCCCATCACACTCAGCCTAATTGTCAAAATTGAACTGCAATTTTTGAATTTTTGACACTTTTAAGAGATTTTTGAACCTGGCACCCCTGTCCCTGTGTTAATAGAGCACCAATGCTCCCTAAGTGCCTTACACAGAGCACTATAATTCTCCTTGTCCTTGACAACAAAGCGCCATCCCTCCTTTGGTCAATAAACCTTCCAGAATTGCTTTTTCAAGGTTTTACCTCTGTGTTTCTCTTGCTGGGTCACCTTGTGAATCAATCCTTCTTCCTTTCCAACTTTGACATCTGTCTTTTTGAAAAACAAACATCTTGTTGTTTGGATTTTGTAGCCTTCTTCACTATTGTTGTTGAGTTTTTTCTATCATTTGGAGCTTGAAACCCATGCATTGTGTTTCTCTCTTTTTTCGACTGAGAAAAAAACTCTGGTGAAAGTCATCATAGGCATACAAATATTTTCATTTGGTTTTAGTTAAGATCATTGTTCTTCGACATTTATTTTGGTGTGAAGTTTCATTTCTCTTTGATTGTTTCTTTTCTTTCGCTTCTTGTTTTGATCACAACGAGAGGGTGTATTGTTTGTATGATTCTTGCTTGTGTTGGTCTGATTTTCATTCATCCAAGAAGATAATTAGCAAGACGAGCATTATTTTGAATTAATCATTATTCATATGAAAACAATAAAAAAGGCATCTTCATGATTGATTGTGCATGTTAGAAGGTATCTCAAAAGTTTTAGCATCACATCAGGATTTGTTTGAAGAAAATTTGTTTGAGGACATTCCTTATTAGTGCTTGTTAGTGAAAATAACTCTCTCTCTCTCCCTTAGATAGATGTTCATCGAAAATAAATGACTGCTTATCATCTTTGATGCATTTTTGGGACTGAGGCATAATTCCATTTCGTTTCACTTCCATGCACCCCTTCTGAGTAAAGAAAAGCTATAAAATGAACGATAATTAAAAATTATCTAGAATTTTTCTTTTCTAGGATCCTCCACCAATAGTAGATTAGGCTTAGTACTTTGGATTAGGCTGTGAGCATAACTCTCCAAAGTTTTCAAAAAAAACATTAGCATCCTGAGTTAGGGAGAGTCAAATCCAATTATCGTATAAGTCTACCTGGGATCCCCCTATCACACAGGGGTTACACATGAGGTCGCATTTGGGTGAGCTACGGGGACTAACCCTCCATGGTTTAACTGATTGCAGTGGTCAGATCGTATTATGGGGATCGCTTAAAGGTAAATCCAAAATTACTGCATGGAAGCCTTTTAGTTGATTTCGGGCTCGATACCCTGCCTATACGTTTGGATCAGACTGTAGACTGTTCCCACCCAGGGGTTGACTGCGAATTGGTAACCTTAGTGGCCATAATATTTAGGGTCTTACACAAGGTGACAGTGAAGGGAAGTCTCATTGTACTTGGAGCAGACATTGGTCAAAATCACTCGGGCTCCTTGGAGGGTAAATCCACAATTACTGCGTGGAAGCTTGCACCAAGGCGTAAGTTCGTTAAGCAGGTCGCCATTGTAACTGTTCCACCCTATCCCCACCCCTTCTTGACTTGATCATGCGGCATTGGATTTCATCACCAACTAGTACGGTCATCGAGAGAAGGTCCTGTTTGCTTGGTTGTGATTCTTAGATTTTATTAGCACATGTTGTTTCTTTTCGGTAGTTGGCCATAGATCTTTTTTTCCGACTCTTTTTCACCAACATCGACCCTCCACGTCGTTCGTGGAGGCTACAGGGACTTCCTCCAAAAAATATGGAAGGAAACACCCCTTTACCCCCTCATTCTACGGAGGAATATCCTCAACAGAGCGAGGTTCAAGACACTACAACTTCCCAGGAAAAAGTTCCCACTCCTTTGGAGAATTTTCGAATTGTTTCAGAGTCTCCAAAATATTTCCGCATTCTGGAGGGATATGAATGACGTGTCCTCCAATTCAATTCCGCTGGTGAATTTTTCATCGTCAATCCTTCTGACATCTCGACTGGGTCTCATCAAAACCCTTTAGCCGATGACCCTTTTTGGGCCGAAGACATTGTTTGAATTCCACCGTGCATGGTGTGAGATATTTATGGAATAGCTATGGGCGCTGACGCACCCATTTCCTACACCATACCCCTAAACCATTTTACCGATACCACAACTTTTACAGCCACACCACCCGTTGGTCCCAACATACCATCCTTTGGCCCAAGGTCTACTTTTCCCCTCCAGACGACCCATTCTACAATAGTCCTGCACATTCTGACTATTCCCGCCGGTAATGCTGTGGTGAACCAAGCTACGATTGGCACACGTGTAACACCAAGACCTACATCATCACTCCCTTTTGGGTACAGAGCACTGAATGCTTTCACTGCCATGACTACCCAAGCCGCTACTACCCAAGTTATACCGGGAGGTTCCATACCTATCCAACAACCTGGAGGGATCGGTCTTGGTGGTCCTAATCTTCTCGGCGGCACCGGTCAGTCATTTACATCTGGTTCTCAAATTCTGGGAACTCTCCCTCAAGTTGGGGGTCATCCTCCCATCGGAGGAAAAATTCCATTCGGGGGGCACCCTCATGCTGGGGGGAAGCCTCAATCCAGAGTCTACCATCAACCACATGGACATAATGTGTCAGCAACACCCAATCTGTGGAACGTCCCTTTTCCAGGAGACCCATAGTTCTCAGCAGGACACAAATATTAGATTCCGCAATAACCTCCTTATGGACAAATGCCAAACCCAACCTATAATCCTCAAAACCCATCCGGTTATCCTCCTTTCACACATGCTTCTCAAAACACATCGAATCTTGTGTACCCTGGTCAACACCAACCTCATACAAGAGGGCCCACTAGTTACAATTATCCACATAACCCAGTGATTGGCCCCACTGGTGTCCCCATGCCACACCAACATTACCCACAGTTTAACCGACAACTACCTTTTCTGGCTACCCTGGACCTTCCATACTTGTCTCGTTTAACGAATGATCCTATTTATCATTCTTCAATTTGGCCAGCTATTATAGCTAAACTTCCTTCTGATATCCCAAAATTCGACGGAAAGTCCGGAAAAGACCCAAACAACCACGTGATGACTTTCCATTTGTGGTGTTCATCCAACTCCCTCATGGATGATTCTATATGTTTGCGACTTTTCCAACGAACACTTACAAGTTCTGCAGAAAAAATGGTATATTGAACTACCATGTGCATCCTTTCACGATTTCAACTCTCTCGCCATGTCCTTCCTCACACACTTCCAACTACCCATTCGATATGAGACGGGTACTGAACTATTAACCTCCCTTCATCAGACAATGTCTATACATATCTCTGATCATATTCATGAATGGATACGATGACAAAGGCTAATCAAAGCGGTCATTCCTGACCAATTGTTAGCGGAATGGTTCACTAAATCATTGTTACCCCAGATTGCTCGTGATGTTTCCATGGGTGGTGTAGTCATCGAGGAAGAAGCCATTGCCCGAGCTCAGTACTTAGACTTAGTCTATTCACAATCCAGTACTCTGTACAGGTTGATAGAAAATGCTACCCATGCCATTAATGATCCATCCAAACCATCGTCTTCTTCCCACGTGGATGGAGTTATTGGCTCCGTCAAAACTCAATCTACTACCCAGCCGACTGGAACGATTCAGCGACCCACTTTGACGGCTGCTACTAGCCCAAATGCACCCTCTTATATCCCCCTTAAAACTCAGGTCTATGAGGTGAATGCAGTCCAATCAACCCCTTCACAACAATATGGGGGAAAGAAGAAAGCGAGAAATAAACCAAAGAAAAACAATAACAAAGAACAACCAAAAAATCAACCACAAGCTCTTGCTGCTGGAAAACAACCACAATGAAAACTGAAATTCCCATGTCTCATTTGTGGTGATGATCACTACACCCAAGACTGTCCACATCGTGATGAAGTGGCCAAGCTTTTCAAGGGAAATTCACAACCCGCTGTGCTTACTCAGCCTTTTCCGCAGCGGCAATCTTTGGTTTCTCAAACCCCCACCACATGGGGCAGTTCCAACCCACCCCATGATGAGGCCTCGACAAGTGCTCACATTTACATGTTCAACGGGGTTAATCTAACCACTTGCTCTGCAACATATGACACACCAGTTAAACCTAATAACCCGAAGACTATTAATGGTTCCGCACCAGACCCGTTACCATCTTCCGTTGGTTCTCCCTCTGCTAGCCCTCCATCCGGGATGCTTCAAATTGAGAAACCTTTGTTTGAATCCATCTTACGCCCTCCTAAGAGCACCATATATAAATCTACCTTCAATCCTAATTCACGGGCTGCCCAAAACTACAACATTGTGGAAGATTTGGCCCAAGCACTATGTGCTATGTCCGCCTTTGAAGTTCTACAACACTGTCCCAGCCAACGTAGAACGCTCTTAGCTGCTATTGACTCTTTTGATCCTGATTCATCAAATAACCTCAGGTTTAATCTGGATGATCATCAACCACGACTCTCCCACCAGCTAGCTTTCCAAATCGATGTTGTTGTTCACAATCAATAAATCCACCAAACTATCCTGGATGAGGGAGCCTCTACTTGTGTCATGTCCTTAGCTTGTTGGAAAGGCTTAAAATCATCTGCCCTTAACAAATCCTCTACGATGTTACGCACTTTTGATGGATGAGGTTTTCATCCTCACAGATTATTACAATCCTTAGCCATTCAGTTGGGCGACAAAAATTTTACCGTTGATGTCTAGGTGGTCGATGCCCCCCTCGATTACAACCTACTACTCGGAATAAGTTGGTTCTACGCTATGACTGTCATCGCCTCGTCGGTGTTTCGATGTGTAAAATTCCCCCATCAAGGAAAAATTTTCATCGTCGATCAGCTTGATTTCTGTACACCCGACGCTCGCACCTCTTCTACCAACAACATTCCCTTTTTGGGAAACCATCCAGTTACGTATGAAAGCGTTGGTGTTGTCTTATTGAAATATTCTATCCTTATGGGTACTTTCCCTACACCACTTCCACCTACTGCGCATCATATTTCCACCGTCAATATGATCTCGACTATGCCTTATCAATCCTTGGAATCATCTAACCCTTGGATTGTACCTAGTCCTCTAGAATTTTATGTTCTCGGTGACACTATGCCACTTAGCCCAGCTGAGGCCGCATACATAGTTGTTCAATCTGCCTCTCCCTCTTCGAACAATTCACATTTATTGGCACTAGATGCCTACTCGGTGCCCTCTTGGTTGGATTCTCTGTTGTCCGTTGTTGATTACATTTCCCAATTTTTTCCTTCTAATGAATCTATTATGGAAATTCTTAGCATTGACAATCTGCCTTGGGATGATAACCATCATCAATCCTCTTTTCTTTCGCCTTTGGAAGAAATTCACCAAGACATATGCTTTGTCTTCCCTCCCGATGTTACCGATGCTCCGCAATCTCCTATCCTCACACAAGATACTCTCTCTAAGGGGAACATGGGTAACATATCTACTACGATCGTTATTGAAATTTCGATCAAAGAAGGTGTTGTGGAAAACATTAACCTTGGTGCTAATTTCACACCCAAGGAAGTGGCCTCTTACACCGCCTTGTTTAAAGAATTTTGTGATGTATTCGCTTGGAGCTATGAGAAAATTCCAGGGATCGACCCTTCAATCGTCATGCACGAAATAAAACTTATCCTGACGTGAAACCTGTTCGACAAAAACTTCGCCCGGTTCATCCCAAGAAAAACTCAGCTATAAAGGCAGAAGTTGAAAAACTTCTCAAATCTAGCTTTATCTACCCCATCCCTTTGATAGAATGGGTCTCCAACCTTGTTCCGGTTGCCAAAAAACAAGGGACCATCTGTGTTTGTGTTGACTATCGAGATCTCAACAAAGCTTGTCCCAAGGACAACTACCCTATGCCCTTCATCGACCAAATCATCGATAATTGCACAGGGAGCGTAATCTTCTCTTTCATGGATGGATTTTTTGGGTATAACCAGATTGAAATCTTACCTGCTGATCAACATAAGACAACCTTTATCTTCCCATGGGGAACTTTCACCTATCGTAAGTTACCATTTGGCCTAAAAAATGCTGGTGCCACTTTCCAGCGGGCCATGTCGTATGCTTTCCACAATATCAAGCATATCATGGAGCCTTACCTTGACGATTTACCCACCCATTCATCCAATCGATCCAATCACATTGATCACTTGCGGGCAATTTATCTTCGATGTCGGTTTGACCGTATTCTCTTGAACCCACACAAGTGCATTTTTGTTGTCAAATCTGGTCGACTCCTCGGTTTCATTGTCTCCAAAAATGGGATCAGCATGGATCCCCTAAAGATTAAGGCCATTCTAGCCTTACCCCCACCTACCAATTTAACCCAACTTCAAAGTTTGAAAGGAAAAGCAAACTTCCTTCACCGTTTTATCTGCAACTATGATGAGATCACTAAAGGATTTATGTGGTTACTCCAAAAGAACACCCCTTTCATCTGGGATGATGCCACCCAGTGGTCATTCGATGCTCTCAAGCACGCTTTGACCCACACCCCTTTGTTGCACCCTCTGGAGTATACAAAGGATTACATCCTTTACTTGGTCGCCTCCACTTCCACTATTGCGATGGTGTTAGTTCAAGAGGACCCCAACGACGAAGAACATGCGATTTATTACCTAAGTAAGAGTCTATCTAGACCCAAGCTCCGATATTCACATGTCGAGAAACTTGCTCTGGCAGCCATCATCGTTGTCCAGAGATTCTGCCATTACATCTTATTACGCACCACCATGGTGATCGCGGACTCCAACCCCATGTACCATGTCTTAACACATCAAGTACTTGGGGGAAAATATTCTAAATGGATCGTTACTCTTCAGGATTTTGATCTTGAGTTTATGAAGGCCAAAGCCAAAAAATCCCTGGTGTTTGCAGAGCTTATCTGTGCTCTCCCTCGTGCCGATGAAAACATTGAACCTAGAGATTCTCTCCCCGATGAATCTCTCTTCCTCATCAGCACCTTCGATCCTTGGTACAGAGACATTCTCCTCTACCTTCAAACCCAACGTTTTCAGCCCAATATTTCTCGCGTAGAGCGTCGACGCATTCGTCACCACTCTCATGATTATCTCATCATTGACGACACCTTGTATCGTCGTGGTATTGACACCATCCTTTGGTGATGTCTGATTCATGAGGAGACTGAACATGTTTTGAATGATTGTCACCTTGGTGCCTATGGTGGTCACCTTTTCGGGATGGCCACAGCCCCAAAAATCCTACGTGTCAGCTACTTTTGGCCCTCGATTTTCAAAGATTGCATCGAGGCCATCAAAAAATGCCCACCCTGCCAAGTCTTTAACAAGAAGGCACGCAACCACCCTACTATGTTTCACCCCATTATCTCCATCGACCCCTTTGCCAAGTGGGGTATCGATTTCATGCAGTGTAAGCCTACCTCAGCTGGGGGGCACAGTTACATCATCGTCGTCATTGACTACTTCACCAAATGGGCTAAGGCTATGCCTACCTTCCTGAACAATGGTTGTACTGCATCTTTGTTTTATTTCAACCATATCATAACTCGTTTTGGTGTACCACGTGCCATTGTCACTGATCATGGTGCATACTTCAAGAACCAGATGATGAGTGAGTTACATGTCAAATTGGGTTTTCTCCATGAAAAATCATCCCCCTACTACCCTCAGGCTAATGGAAAAGTTGAGGCCATCAACAAAGTCCTAAAAACCATGATCCAATGCATGGTAGGGGAAAAAAATACATCGTGGAATTTACAACTTTTCTCTTCTCTCTGGGCTTATCGCACTTCGGTGAAAACCTCAATTGGATTCACTCCTTTCCAGTTGGTATATGGCATTGAAGTCGTTCTACCAATAGAGTGTGAGATTCCATCACTCAAACTGAAAGTAGAACTCCTTCCCCATACTTCTACTGAAGAAGAACGATTCTTATATCTATCCAAGCTAGACGAAACATGTTGTGATGCTGCTCTCGTTAATGAAGAACATCAGAAACGAATTAAGAGTCAATACGACAAATCCGTCCACCCTCAGACTTTTGCAGAAGGAGACTTAGTCCTCGTTTATGACCAAGCTCATGATAAATTGGGGACAGGAAAGTTAGAACCTATATGGCATGGTTCTTACATAGTGAAGCATGTTCTACATAGAGGCGCCTACGAATTAGTTGATCATGATGGAATTTCCCTGGGAGAGCCCCGGAACGGGCTTTACCTTAAAAAGTATTATGCCTAGATCACCTAGCATCTGTACTTTGTACATTATTGTATTTTAGTTTGGTGTGTCTATTTCTTTTGCGTGCTCGAGTATTTACCCTTGCCACTCATAACTATTCTTGTGTTTTCATGTGCAGATGATGTCTTCCTTTCCTATATTTTTTGAGTTGGCGGATGGTGCTAGTCAACATACCTGGAACATTGCTTCGACAACATGGGTTATTTACCAATTTGACGAAGTGGTGAGTTCAGAAGGTATCTTCTTAGGACCAACAACCAACAACATGGTAGAATATCATGCTTCCATCGGACTGTTGACCCAAGCCTCCTCCCTAGGTATCTCTCGTATCATTGTCTACTTAGACTCCCAACTCGTGGTCTATCAACTCAACCATATCTATGCTATTCGTAGTCCTATCCTGCTACATCTCCACCTACAAGTTTGTCGCCTTGAATGAATGTTTGATTACATTGAATATAGACACATTCCAAGAGAACTTAATAGTGTTTTGGATTCGTTAGCTAATTACATCATGGATCGGTATCTTGCCCACATATAAGATTTAAGGAAAGAAAAATTGTACATTACATGTAAATTAAAACACATCACAGACATCATCATGTACAAATCATTGACACTGTAAAAACTCGAAATTGTATATATATATATGTGGCGTGAATGAAATGTTTTGATTACATAAAAAAGTATGTAGAAGAGCAAAATGTGGGGTCTCTAAACCCCTCCAACACCGCCTGACAAGGCATACAAAAAATGATCACCAGAGAGACTCTAATCTCTCTGCACTACATTGCGCTGCGAATAACACATCACCGCACACACTACGTGCCTCAGCAGAGAATTGATATTCTTTGGTACTCCCACAGTGTGCCTCTGCAGATGTAAAGGCACTTCTCCCCTCCGCAGAGGAGGAATGCCCATCGTAAGGCCTTGGAGGTTTCTTTCAACCTCCCAGAGACCTATCACTGGTACTATCAAATCTGCTGCAACCGGGACACCCCCACGACATCCTGGTATCGGTATATCGGCTGGGCGCACTACTCCCTTGTCTGCATGTTGAAAACAATACATCTGTTAAAAACTCTTCTACATACCCAAAAAAAATATATATACATCAAAAACTTTAAAAACAAAAACTAGACAAGGTATGGCTCAGTCTCTTACCTGACACATGCCAGTCTTCCCCCGTGGATAAAATCAAATCCATGCTCCCGCGGAAATCTACCTCAACATACGGGAAGTCCTCTATCCAAAGATACTGTCGTCTCAACCAGGAAAATAAATCGCCAGTGAAATGGAACTCTGACTCCGCTACTAGCCTCGGAGATAGACTAGTCCACCTCTCCATCCTTGGTTCGTCCACTGATCATACCGCCAGTACTATCTGAGACTGCATCTAGGGGATGTGCTCCAGAAAAAATGAGACCAGAAATGAGTCGTAACCAAACTACTTCTATCCCGTCCTACACCGTGAAACCTATTCCTTCACATTTCGAAGAAACCCTGCACTCCAGTTGAACAGTGTTGGTTCCAAACACTGAACACCATTAGCCACATGAGATCTTGATGCCAGATGCACACTAGTACTTCCCGTCACAATCATGATAGCAAACAGTATGGAATGGAGGGGTAGCTCTCGAATATCCTTGATAGGGATTCTACCCCCTACCAGTCTTGCTCCTGAGATACAGTGGCGTGCCAGATACACGTCCACTTTCTTAGGTAGTGCCCTATGCTTGGAAAAAGATATGGGAACCCCTCTTTTTGAGAGGCCAGTCAAAAAATACATCTCTTCTAACTCAATGGTTAAAAGTTGTGTGCCAATCCGGAATCCTTGCTCTGCAACATCCCATAGGCCGATCATATGCTCAAGCAATAAAATCTCTTTCTTCATTTTTTACAACTTGAAAATTTTGAGTAAGCCACAAGATCGCAATGCGGCCCATGTGCAGGGACTCTGCAAGGCAGCTAAGTCATCCATCTCATGTTCTCTTTCTTTCCACTCGATCATGGTCGCCAAAATCGCCTACAAAACAAAAGAATAAAGAAATTCATTATTTCAACGTTTTGGCAATTTCGACAATTTTTAAAAGAAAGTTAAAACATCAAATCTAAATTCCCACATCATTTAAAGTGACCACACCCTCTTTTACAATCACCACACCCTCTCCTAGCCATTTAACATCCATCATATAACAATGAAACGTTTTAAAATAAAAATGACTTCTTTATGGCTGCGTGGGCATATGTGGCAATTTTTCATGGGTTCTTTTCCAAAAATGACCCATCCAATCTGCTATTGAGGCATTGGCATCTTGGCCATCCCTTTCTAGAATGTTTTTGCAAAAATAATCCCCTTTTCCCATCATTTTTAAAAGAGGCCGATTTTGATCTTTTTGGGGCAACTTAGGGCTTCATATTTTAAATTAAATGATGCTATGAAAATGAATATTAAACCATGCAATTGAAAGAAGGAGAAATTAAGATCTACCTGGTTCGAACGGTAAGAGGAACAATCAATCGTATCTTCAGTAGAAAGCAAAACAAGATCTGCTGCTGAAATGAGAATCTCCACTACTCGAAAATCCTTGCAAAATGAAATGGTAAATGGAATTTTCATTGTGTTTCTATTTATAAATTTCCATTTTTTATAAAGCATAGTCATTTATGGGTTTCTCTAACAATATAATGGCTTCACTAAACCCCTGGTTTGTAGTTTTGGCATCGCAGGTTTCCTGGCAGTTCTGATGGATTATTTACCTTTTCACACCTATGAGCATAGTCTTAGTTCGTTCTCAAGCTTGAAAATATGAGAATGAAACCAGGTAAACTTTTATCTCTTTTTCAGACCTATACGGATACACAAACACATGAAAAAGGAACCCCCCTGGAGTCATCTTTAAACCCTTTTCAGACTCTCTAAATATGAAAAGATTGTCGAGTGACCTTGCTTCCTTTCACACTCGTTAAAAGGTCAGAAAGGGCGTCTTTCGAGTGATAGTTTATCTCTTTTTCGATCTCGTTAGACTACTATATGAAAAAGGAACTAAGAGAGTTCTCTTTTAAGTGTTTTTCCAAACTCTATAATCCCGAAAAACCTTCGAGTTTTCTGTCTTTGGACTCGTTAAAACACACATCGACAAGCCCATACAGGACCGAACCCTTACTTCTTCCAGTTTGTTAAACAAAGGAAGAGGAACTTACCGAAGGTGAGTTATATCGATCATGTTTTATCCTCCTCGAGCTCATTAAATCAAAAAGAGGTACTCGTCTATCTCGATGGGGGAAAAAATTGAAAGGAGCAAGCCAAGCAGTCTCTTGAGAACATTATCCATCAATTCTTAGAGTCACCCTTGAATACGACACTTTGTCATATGCACGCATTATAACCTATTGAACCTCTGCACTGAGCCAATCCTTTGAGTTCCTTTCGCTCCTTTGGGTGACCCGACACAAGTCGCAGTATCCACTGCATAGTTTTGGTCCATGTCATGTTTTTTTGTTGTGCCTCAGTGTTCAAGGGAAGTATCTGCCTCTAGAGCCAGCCATCCCAAATATCTTGCCTCAAAACTTATGTCAGTCCATGTCCATTTGATCTACCAATTACATATCTATGTCTTTTTCATGTTGTTGATGGGGGATACATCAAGGCCCTCCCTCGACGAGTCTATTCCTGTCGACTTCAACACATTATCTGGGAATCAGGCTTAGAAACTAGTTAGTACTTTGGGACCTTCATGCATCAATGGCAGGCCTCCTCACATTCGACAGTAGGTTTACCTCATTGAACTATGATCATATGATTCCACGGATGTTCGACCTCATCTCATCTATTCACATTCACGGGAATGTAATAAGGTACCTTGGGAATCATTGACATTAATGGTGATCTCCCTCGCACTTGTTAACGGTTCACACCATTGACCGGTAATCAAGTGGTTTCTGCCATGTTTGACATCAGGACATCTATTCACATGGTTATATTCGTACCATATTGGGATTGGTAAGAAGACCCTGGGTTGAGTAATCACTTTAATATATGCTTTGCCTAGGTTTCAAAGGAGTTCTATTAGACAAATGACACATACACTGTTACATAGATCCACTTTGTATTGGTCGTGGCTATGTCTTGTCATCTCGTAAATCCACTGTGTATTCTTCGTGGATACGATCAGTCCGATTCATCAGAGTATAGATCCACATTGTATATTCGGTGGCTATAGCTTCTTATCAATACAATTATGGATTCGCAGTGTATTTTATGGCAGCCATATCTTGCAAGTCTTGATCACCCAAGCATAGGTATGCTTGCCTTGGGTTTTGAAATATGTCATGATATTTGTTGGATGTTTGTGTGCAGCTTCCATCAGGTTCTCCGAGTCTATACCCTTTCTTGGACATCTACAAAGCATTTCAGTTATCAGTTCGCATCTTCTAACTTCATACTTTGGGGGGCAATCTATTACACCTCAATATTGCTCACTTCGATAAGTGTCGTAAGTGTCGCATGATCCTCTCAACTGTCATAAGTGTCGCATGTTCCTTTCAACTTTCGCAAGTGTCGCAAGTTGTTCACAAGTGTCTCAAATGTTGTTCAAGCATACTACCATAATAACGAAACTAAGGAGGCACTTAAGACATCTCATACACTTGATTTGAAGGAGGAAAAATGATTAACTGAAGTCAAGGAACTTTTATCACCTGAGAAGAGCTCTTAAACCAAGGTTTTGAAGGTGAGCGCTCCCCTACATCAACCTTAGGAGAGCTGGCGCTCCCCTATAAGGTCTCATGGAGCATTATAACACTTGTTTTCCCTTCAGAAAGAGCGCTATCCATCCTTGGAGTGCTGGCGCCCCCCTCAAGATTCCCAGGGAGGGCTATAGCGCTCTGATGCCCCTTTTGAGGGAGTGCTATCTAATCTGAAGTATTAGTTGGCCCGTTGAGCAGAATAAGGGGAGAATATTTCAAGTTTGGAAGGTAGTTGCATTCGAATTCTTGGTTCCATCGAGAGATCCCTGATCCAAGGAAGGAATTCCTCGACTTGTTCTAAAGATAACTCAAGAGGTTAAGCTCCTCTTAACCTATATAAGCAGGCTCTATGGTGGTGAAAAGGAGGAAGAATTGCTAGCATGAAACCTATGATCTCATAGGAAACACACAGTAAGTCAAAGGAGAAGTGATCACTGAAGCTGTTATCATCCAGGTTGTGGATCCTTCGAGCAAGGGTTAGAAAAAGGGGACTTGACGAAGTTGTCGCATTCACATCTACAATTGTAAGTACTATTGTTGTTATTCTCATTAATATGACACGCTTGGCCTGTTTCTTTCTAGTTTGTGTCTGATTTTACATGAACTTATCATTGATAGATAGATCTGTTTTCAAGCTAACATCAATAGAGTAGGAAGAGATCGTACCTTGTTTGTCTACAAGACTCAATGAGGAGAAAAAGTCTGGAGCTCGATTTGGAGCGTGCAGGGACAAACATCGATAAAAAGGTACTTCTATTCTCTTTCCTTCTCATGTGTTAGTTTGTATAGATTTGAAAGGAAGTTAGTGTCCACATTAAGCACTTTTTGTCTTAGAGTTAGGGTCTATCTCTTTGAGGCAATCTACCTGTCCGCAGGGATATTTTCCTACAACACTCTTTGCTAGGGTTTGGGACTATCTAATCAGTCTTTTGTGTTGCGCTATCCTTGGGGAGAGATGCACTACTCTTTGTTTGGCTATCTAGCCTAGGGTTTACTTCTGGAGGAATTTTTCAGTCAAGGTTAAGGTGCTCAGAGGGAGGCTTCGGGCTATGGTTGGGCGATGAAGGTATCGTCAATGGTAAAATGAGCACACCATATTCTATATTCTAACACTCTCAACGTCCTGCTGAAGTAGGCTATAGGATTTTCAAAATTCTTCTCGTCCTTGGGTAATAGTACACCAACGATGGTGTGCTCCGAGGTGAAGGAGAATAAGATAAAATATTTTTTGAAATCTAGGATGGGCAATAAGAGAGATTTGGTCAACACAACCTTGATTTATTCAATTATTTTCCTGGATTTGGGGATCCATTTTATCTCATTACCCTTTCTGAGCATACTCATGATGTACTTCATAATTTCAGCTAGATTCGGAATGAAACTTCTTAGGGAATTCAAGTTTCCGAAGAAGGACTGTACTTATTTCTTGCTTTAAGGAGTGTTGATCTTTATAATCCCTTCCACCCTGCTAGGGTCTATCTTTATGCCTTCCTTCCTTTGAGATAATGTTCCCCAAAAATTCCCCTTCTTGCATTTTGAAATGTGATTTTTTCGGATTCAAAGATATGCCAAACTTTTTTCATTTCTGGAAGACCTTCTTGAGATTCTCAAGATGTTGTTCATCGGAGTCAGAAAACACTCTGATGTCTTCTAGGTATATCATGATAAACGTATATTTTTCCTTACCAAATTCTATATCCATATCCCTCTAGAAAGTAGCTCCAACATTCATAAGACCGAAAGGAATCTTTGCATACATGAACATACCCCATGGTTTTGTGAATGTTGTCTTTTCTCGGTCATCTAGGTGTACCATGATCTGATTGTAAACCAAAACACTGTCCAGCATGGACATCTTCTGGGATCCAAATACCTTCTAGAGGATGTAGTCCATATTAGGAAGTGAGTAGTTGTTCTTGACGGATACTCTACTCAAGTTTCAAAAATCCATGCATAACCTTATTTCCCTGCTCTTCTTCCTCACAAGCA
The DNA here is from genome assembly GCA_000966675.3 of Picea glauca. Classification (NCBI taxonomy): domain Eukaryota; kingdom Viridiplantae; phylum Streptophyta; class Pinopsida; order Pinales; family Pinaceae; genus Picea; species Picea glauca. Next base: position 399,983 of record JZKD02S0241479.1, on the reverse strand, counting down.
CAAGGTTGGCAACTCATTTTGAAAATCTTAAAGAAACAAAAATTTTGGCTCCAAATGGTTTATTTACCTCTTTTTCAATTAGCAGAAACAATAGGGGATTTATCTGTCTTATTTTTTTCTTGAATTTTTTTTAATCCTCTTTGATAGGAATGATGTGTTGAATCACTCTAGTGTCATAGACTTTCAAGTCCTAAAACTCTAGACAAAAAAGTCAGGAAATTATTTCATGAGTTTGATGTATCTTTGATTGATCTCCAGACTTAGTGTCTTTGAAAATTTGATTATTCTTGGATTCTCTTGGGTCCCAATGTTGCAATCATCAACATCCTCATCATTTGCAGTGATCCTAGGATTTATGGCTACATCATTTTCATCAAACAACATTTCCAATGGAACCAATCCTTTGGGGATGATATTATTTTTTAGCTGCACTATGTCCCTTCCATCTATCTAGTTATGAAAGGGGGCATCATCACCACGTGCAACTATGTATTTACCTTCTTCACAACAAATCTCATCATCGATGTTTACATCAGGGAACTCATCACTCATTTGGAGGAATATTTGCACCTGTTTGTCATCTTCAAACACATGCCAATAATTGATATTATCTTGTATCACCATCCTGTGTTTGACTTCAATCTCATACTTTATGTTGGGAAAAATTGGAATTTTAAACACTGAAGCTGAGATGGCTAGGGTATCTATAATTTGATTCTAACCCTTTGGGATCACTAAAAAATTATACTCCGATAACTCTTTGAGGAGGTCCAACACTAGATTCCTATATGCTCTCAGTCTAGGATGCTTGGACTGGTATATACCTTTCACTTGATTTATGATGAGCTTGGAGTATCCATGCACCACTATCCTCTTAGCATCCAACTCATTCAAAGTTCTCAGACCCAAAGTCAATGCGACATAATCATCCATGTTATTTGTACAATCAAAGGAGAGTTTGTAAGAGAAGAGTTTAGAGCCCACATTGGGAGGATTTATCCATACACCGACCCCTTCTCATTCCTTGTTGATGGCTCCGTCGAAGCTCATGTTCCACATTTCATTCTCTGCATAGTTTCTTAGGTTTACATACTCTTCTACTCGATGCACAACCTTATCTTTGACAGTCATGATAGTTGTAAGCTCCTCCCCTTCAAAACTCAATTCATTGTAAAATATAAAGGAGTCGATCTTGGTGTCGACAGAGTAGATATAATGGTTGTTTGGATAGGTCTTGCTACTCACCATGTACTTGAGTATCACCTCTCTATACAACCTTATTTATTGGCTGAAGATAGGGATGGTGGCATACAACATATCCATCTATGGGGTTCCCTTTAATTTCACGGCCCACAACCTGGATAAAAACATGTCGAATTTAGGGGGGATGTTGGCCACAATGATGTCCATAACCAGATTCTTAGACATAATTTGAGACAACGACATGAACAAATATTTGATCATACCCAAACATTTCAATTTCCTTGAGTCAAAGGAGAAAATATCCTTATAGGTCCTGGTGACATCCAAACCCAACTCGTCCATGACCACTTTTTGGCATGGGATTGTGCGATGCGCCTAAATCCAGCATGGCGTTATGAAAAATCATGTCATGGATTTTGAGGCTGACATAGAAAGGGAGAATTTCCTCAATATCACTCGTTTATTCTATGTGAAAACCAAATAAAATGACAGGGTGGTTGTCCTAGATGTTCATGGTATCATGAGCCTCTTCCATATTCAACATTTTAATGATCTGATCCTGATACTTTGATTTCTTGATGAGCTCATTGAAAGAGTTGAAGATTTTAATTTTGGCCATTTCATTCGCAAATTTAAAGGGGGGGAGATTTATATACCTCTTTGATGCCCATATCCCTACTCACCTTTGACGCTTTCTTTAAGGCCTTCTCCTTTGACATTCCTCTCTTTGTCACGTCCTCTACTTGATTTTCTTTCTTTGGTCGGCTTGTGGAAGGCATATTCAATTGAGGTTATTTTATGGGATTCATCTTCTGAGACTCTGCATATGCCTTTCTTCTCATGAGTTTGTATTTCTTTTGAAAATGCATGATGGCATTGTGATATCCTTTCCTAAATTCCTCCGTTTATGAAGACAACATGTCCTTAGCCTCCAACATAATACCATCATTCGCATCCATGAATTGATCATGTTCTCCCTTCATCAAAAAAACATGTGTGTCTATGTCATCAAAACAATGCATCTGATCTTGGATCATCTGATCAAAATCTTCATTGGCGTAATTTTTTTGGAATGGAGGTCTTATTTGCTGATCACCCTGCTCTCTTTGTTCCCTATACCTGATATGCGGGACTAGACCCCTTATAAAGTTTTGATTTCTGGGTTGGAAATCATTGTTCTCTTGGGCGGTGGGCTTATTCTCCATGGAAATCATTTCCATCATCTTCTCCATAGTCTTCATCATCAACTTGAACTTTTCATTCAACGATCGAGAAGTGGAGGGTTGCACATCTCCTTGGGGTTTCTTTCTGTTTCTATCCAATTTTTGTTTGATCTTTCCCGACACTATCATATTTACTTTGAATTTGATTGTGTCGCTCATAATATACCCTAGAGTATTAGATATTATTTTTCTCATTAGCAAGGTGAAATCGTTGTCAAAGGAGTTGGCGTATCGAAGATGCACAACTCTAGGAGGAGGTTGGACTTCTGTGGGTATTGAGTTGTAGACCTTCATGAATCGGGCCAAGAACTATTCCACTGTTTCCTCTAGTGGTCTCTTCATATTGTTGTACTGTGTCAATATCTACATAGGATTCTTTTTGTCTCCCCATCTAGCAAGGAAGAATGTTTCAAACACTACAAAATCGGGGATTCTTGCTGCTCGAAGGGCCTTAAACCACTTCCTAAATTCCCCTAAAAGACTCTGTGAGAAAAATCTCATCGTTGCATCCTCATGATCAACCTATTCTATATCAACATAATCGTTGAACCAATCCAAGTGTTTTTGGGCAGAGGCGTTCCCTTTGTCATGATATAGCTTGATCCTCTGATTATAGTTTTGGGGAAAAACATGTAGTTGGGTTGGAAGGGAAAGAAGGGTGAATCTGACAGTCATTTCTCTAGGAGGGTTTAGAATTGGTGAAATGTTCTGAGTGGGGATTATGACATTTCATGGGATTTTTTTTGGTATCAAGTATTGAAACCTCTTCTCCTCGAAGACTATCTCATCCAAGCAAGTTTCTTATTTAGACCTACAAACCAACTTTAAGGCTAGAAAGTAGCCTTTCCAACCTAGAGAGGGATCTCTCTAAGACTTTGTCTCTATATAGATAATGGATTTGAATTGTTCTCTAGGTTTAACATGTTCGTGCAATATTTTGGGTTCTATTGGAAAGAGAATATAGAACCTTGGGCCATGGAGTCAAATTCCAGAAAGCGAGAGAAATAAATGAATTGGTGACTAAAACTTGAGAGGATAAAAGATAAGTAGGAAATGGTCTTTCAGTTCGAATTTGTTTCATGTGATGAGAGAAAAATACATAAAGTAACTCAGAGCACCATTGGAGATGAATTCTAAATTACTTATAAGAAAACACATGTGTCTAAATGGCTAAGTCTAGAGCACCATGCAATGAATTATAGACTTATAAAACATTCTGATTTAAACAAAATATAGATATGGATATACAAAACATAGGAAATACATACATAAGAGAGATTATAATACATCAAACCACCACCATTAGAATATTTTCATCAAAGTCTCAGGACCTTTTCATTAAACTTCAATCGGGTTCAAAAGTTACATTCAACAATCATTGTCTACATTATCTTTCCAACCAATCTGGATTACATTGAAAAAATGAAATATATAGGAAAAGGATGTGCCACTTGGGATGCAATTTCCCCCCAAATACTACTCCTAGAAGTTAGGCTTTGGTTACTCTCTGCCATATGATCCTTCGGATGGCATTTACTAAGAATAAGAACTTAGCTGTATCCAATCATTCAATAATTGACGTCTTTACCAAGACGGTTCGGTCATCAACATGGTCCATCATTAAGAAGTGATGTGTCATCACTTATCCTTTGAAAGGTCATCTGAATGATTGAGAGATTTGTTAGATTTTTTCCACCCGATGTAATGAATTTGACTTATGCCACATGATCATTGGTTTTGTTATGCATGTGGTGAGGTCACTGTGGAATGCCACTCATGTTCCAAGATGGAAATGATGGTCAGGGGACAACGCATTTATTCAAAACTGGTGTGTGTTCATCCTACACTTGTCCTTCGCAATAGGTGGGTTTTCAGCATCTTCATGACGTATATCCACCACACGGATACACATCATATTCCTTGCTTCCCAGCATGAAAGATGACAGGAGGAGAAAGGAATTTCATGCCACATTCAAAAATACAAAATTGGGGTCGGATAAATTATGTTTCTATCCTTATCTGCAGTAGTCTTGATTTCTAAGCATTCTTTTGAGGGACCAATTGCACCTTTTCATATTATTTACCTATTTTTTCAATACCCCATTCCTCTTTAGCTTCACTTGAGAACTGGATAGAGATGCGTGGACATTTTCTATGGCCGGTCCACATTCCTCGAAATGCTCCATGATTTTATCCTCTAACATTCTTTGTGCTTAGTGCAACTAGATGTTCATGTCTTATGCTTCTCTGAGTTGCCTCTTGAGCCAATTCACATTCCCTTCTTGTCTATGTGATGATGATTTCTCGATAGTCCTTTCCGCTAACTCCTTTCTCAATTCCTTGTTCTCCTAGTACAACTCAGCAATAGAAAGTTTCACTTTCTTTAGCTATTGCGACGGCTCATGAACATTCATGCTTTTAGGGTCTGGCCTTCTTCATCTATCGAAGATATCTCAGATTGAACCTTTGATAGGTTTCAGCCAAACAACGTGCATGATTAACTTATCAGTAACCTATTTGGCACGTGGTTCACTTGGAGCTTGGTCCTTCATGGGCTCTCTATTCTTCCTTGGCCTGCCTCTTTTCCAGCATATTGGATGTTAGGGGGATGATACTTCCATTTTCTTTCCCTTTTCTGCAGCCCCTTCTATTTCCGCCTCCACATTGTGAGATGTTGCTTCTCCCATGGGTAGAGGGGGATATCCTTTGGCATCCCTGAGGTAGTCAACTGAAAGAAGAAATGAATCACATTCCTTGCCCAGTCTCCTTAATTCCTCAACTATCAAAAACTTGATTAGTGAGATGTGGGATAAGTTCTTCTTTCGCTGGTCTGCTTCGGCTTGGACGTTGTCTGCCATTCCTCCTATACTTTGGTGGAAGAAGAAAGGCAGGTTCAACAAAATATTTCCTGTGAAATGCATCAACAATATGATGTGATGTGGGTGTATTCTGTCATACCTCTTTTCACAGATAAAATACACTCCAATCACCTTCAATAGTTTCTCAAAAGGCTCTCATAGATACCGATTTGGAACACCCGTTTCAATTTTTTCATTTATGTGGTTTGGTTTGATGAATCCTTCATAGCATAGCATGTCCAAAGGAATTCCCTTATACCACATCTCATCGTGCGGACAGATATCTGTCACGACTAACATAGTTTCCTCCGTCACCCGGAATGTGATTCCTGCAATAACCATGTAGAACCCATTAAATCTGAGATGAACTGTTCCACCAGTTTCACATTGTATCCTTGGATTTTCTTGCAATAGTGCATGCATCTGGCATGTTCCAAAGATGATCTAACATTCAGATCTTCATTTATCCATGCCAATTCTTGAGGCTCAGGCCTCATAGTTCTTCAACTTCATTCCCTCTTCCTTATATTTTGGGATGTCTTCATGGTGCAATGTGTTTTTGTTCTACGTGCACAGTAGTGAAGATGATGCCCTCTTCGTGTGACAAATGGATAATGATATTCTTAGCCCAGACCCATCAAAGGGCAGTAGAGGAACTTCATGTGATAAGTGAGAATGTATTTTGGAATTCACTATGTCTCCTCCAGGTGCCACAAAGACTCTCAGTGTAGGAACGGTTCGACATTGTGACAATGATGACGACAGGCTCATCGTAGTGGGGGAGAACTAAAGAGGAATTGAGCATAAAAAAAACTCTAGGGATGAGGGGGTGACTATGAGAGGACTTGGTGCCTAACAGAATAACTTATGACCAACTCTGATAGTATCCAAACCATGATTTAAGATGGACAAAATGAGGAATTGATTGACCTAGTTTGTGACATAGATGATGGCAATTGGATTTCCTGCAGCGAGGAACTCAGGGTTTGCAGGAAAAATCACAGATGAAGCAAAAAATTGGCTGGTAAATAAAATACATGCATAATGACTGGTGTTTATAAATTAATGGATGAGGGATGGAATCATGACAAGGGAGACTAAATCCATGGTGATGAGAAGTTTTGAAGTAGGCTGAAGATTTGCGCAACACATTCGCACGACGGGTACACTTCAGAGTCTGTAAAGTACAGATGATAAGAGCTGCATAGTATACGTGATATGAGCACCGTGATTTATTATCCTTTATGACTTCATAATGAGGTGATGATAGTCATTATATCTACCGATGTGACCCTTATTCTAACAACTTGCTTCGACCTTTGGCATGTAAAATCTCCCTTTCTGACAGGGCCCAACCTTTTGGGAAAATAACTTTACCATTTACACACGTTTGATGCTAACACCCTTTCTCAAGTCCAAGGGCCAAACCCGCCACTTACTGACCTTGACGCAATCATTTTTTGGTACCTACCCTCACATGCTTTGACACATGGACCATGACTCATCTAAGACTGACTCTAACTGAAAAATGATGACGCTAACAGGTGTCTGGGTATGTTACACCCATGGCCTTGGGAGACCATTCAAGGTGGACAACACCATTTTTGCTTCATAAACAATGTCTCCAATATCTTCAATATGTTCCTTTATCTGATCCACTCTTAATAAGTAAGAGTGAATGGACTTTGAATCTTGAATCTTCACATTCTTCATTTGGGTCTTCAATGTCATCCTTTTGTTCACATTTTTTCCTTCAAATATATGAGTCAATGCATCCATCATATTATTCAGAGATTATAATGGAAAAACATGATGGATCATATGATCCTTCATTGAACCTACAATAATCCTCTTATCCATGGCCTGTTTCTTTTTATGATCTTCCTTGGCCTCATCTTCCTTTGGTTCTAGAACTTCCTCCTAAACAAATCTTTCTAAATCATGTTCTTCCAGAAGGAGGCCTACTCTGTACTTCCATGCTCTGAAGTTTTTTTCTCCTTCTAGATTCTCGTCAATTCTAGTGTTGGTATTCATCCTTCCTATGAATATGAAGTTAGTTTTCCAAAACACTTCCAAAAATCTATGGAAAAGTCTTCTTTTTCAATCCTACTTTGATACGATGTAGATTTCTTTTTATTTTTCCAAAAGTTAAAGTATTATATTATTTTATTATTATTTAATATGCAAAAGGATCACAATTGAAAGATATATATCCATAGAACAATAAGATATATCCTAGAGGAAACCCTCAAGTGGGAGAAAACCCTGCAAACCCTACAATGTCATACAATTCTCTTTTGCATAATCAAGACCAAAGAGACCCAGACACGAACCAAGAATAGCCTCCTAGATAAGTGCATACTACTCTCTTTTAATTATATTCAATGAGTGAACAAAATGACTCCATATAACCTCTATTCAAACTCTAAAACACCTAAAAGACATGACTTATCAATATACCCTTTCACAATTACACTTAGGAATAACCAATACAATTACATTTAGGAATAACTTATGAAATTACATAAATTCTCAACATCCCTATGTTATTAGGCTCCAAATGGAAGGAGGCTATGACCCCCTAATTTATAGGTTCCAACCTAAAGGAAGATCCAACTCCCTATGTTCTTCGACACCAACCTAAAGCAGGCTACAACCCCCTTTCCTTTCCCCATCTTGTTGCCCTGAAATATAAGTTTAGACTCAAACTGTCACTACCATTGTTATTGTCACTTCCACTATCACTGATACATCAACCTTTCATTATCATTTTCACATCAACCTATCACTATCAATATGTCACTGATATACTATCATCATCCTATACCATATCATGCATCAACCATGTACCAAAACATGTACCATATCATGTATCAACCATGTACCAAAACATTTATTGTACCATGTACCAAAATCACCAATAAATGCCTCTAGCAATGTACCATATCATCATCAACTTATGAACCATAACATCACCAAGATGTGTCTAAATATGAACTATCATAACCAATCATGTACCATAATATATGCCAAGTGTAGGTACCATAACATCACTCAACCATGTATCCAAGATGTATCTCAAACCATGTGCCAACATCCATAAACCATGTACCAAGATATGTACCTCAAACATATACCATATCACTCATGATATTTTCCAATAATTCCATAGACTAAGTAACATATAATCAATGGTGTACCTCAACCAAGAACCAACATTACCAAGAATGCCTTAAGCATGTACCAAAAAATCCAATGCATGTACCTCAAACAAGTGCCACAACCTTATCAATAAGTGCCTCAAACATGCATCAATATCACCAAGAAATGTACCTCATATATGTACCAAATATATGCCTTACACCATGCACATAATATTTTCCTCAAGTGTGTGCCAATGTATCAACAAGATACCAAATATATACCTCAATCATGCACCATAAAATTACTAACATGTAACCCTCAAAACATGCATATAGACATATCTTTAAACCTGTAGTCACCTTGTTATATCAAATCTCAAATAGACATACCTTTATAGGCATCAACAACCTAGTACAAGAATCATTCCTCATATATTCCTTAGCCTCACTAGATGAATACTCCTCGCCTCATGTGATGGGCACCAACTGACCTTATGGGGTTCCTCACGGTACATCAATAGTATGACCCACACGGGTCATACTACTGCACGACCTTGTGTCATGGGCACTAACTAACCTACAGGGGTACCTCACGGGACATCAGTAGTATGACCCATGGGGGTCAGAAAAACTAGGGTTTCTCAGAAACTCTCTCTCTCCTATGAAACTCTGAGATGTTCACCTTTTCACTTCCTTTGTTTTCTTAGACTTGTTATCACAGAATCACCAATAGATCATTTGCTCACATAGTAGATATTCGATAAAATTGTGTATGATTTTTTTCTTATGAGATACTTCTTGAGGTGTATTTATACGTTTTCCAAGTAAATTCTATCCTTAATTTAGGATCAACCTGTACTTTCTTATTACAACCACTTTACTCTTTAAGTAATGACTTGCAACTGTTTAGGGGATTCTTAACCATTTTTGGGGGCTTTCAACTTCATGAGGGAATATATCCTTAACCATGAAGAAATACATGACATACCACCTACTGTTGGAAACAAAATGACGAGGACTATGCATCTATAAGTGTGTTACCTACATTTACACTATCCTTCTTTTCCTTATTCCTCAAACAACTTCGGGCTTCATGACCACACCTATGGGGATTCTTGTAGAATTCTTTAAATGAACCCATCACATCTGTTGACATCAATGATAACCATTTCTATTGACATCAATGACAACCATCTTACCAACACAATAATGGTAGTGGTGGATAAATCAAGAAAGGCTTCACATTTTATTTTAGTTAAGATGACTCATAAAGTAGCTAATATTGCATAAATTGTTTCAGACAAAGATACAAAGTTTACTTCAAAATTTTGGATATGATTGTTTAAATAAATTGGAACAAAATGAATTTTAGTATAGCATACCATCCACAGTTAGATGGGAAATCAAAGAGAGTTAACCAAGTTATTCAAGACATGTTGAGAATGTATGTGATGGATAAGTCATCTAAGTGGAAATTTATTATTTTCATATGGTTGAGTTTTCCTACAACAATGGGTATAAATATTCATTGAACATGATCCCATTTGAATCTTTGTATGGTATAAAATGTAAAACTCCAATGATTTGGAACAACCCAACAGAAAAAGTGGTTCTTGGGCTAGAATTACTCAAGGAGATGGAAGAAAAAATGGTTAAAGTTAAGAATAATTTAAAGTGGGAGAGAATGTAGTTTTGAAAGTGAAGCCTAAGAATAGCTCATTGGAGTTGGGCAATTGTACCAAGCTAGCAGCTAGATTCTATGGTCCATTTGAAATATTTGATATAATAGGGTTGGTTTCATACATTCTTGCATTACTTGATTCCATGAATGTGAATAAGGTATTTCATGTATCTTTCATAAAACAATTATGTGCATGATCCTAACCATGTCATTTATTGGAATTTGATTGAGGTGGAGCTAGAATGAAACTTTCAGGTCTAGTTGATGTGCATATTGGAAAGGAAGGTCAAGGTTCTCCATCATTGAGTCATAGGATTGGTAAAGTTTTAGTGGAACTATTACAATCTTGAAGATGCTACATGGGAGCATGAGGATTCCATGTCGGAAAAGTACCCACACCATTTTGAATATTTTTTATTGTACATTTGTATATAATGCACTAATGACAATTCCAAAACAAGGGGGAGGGGAATGTAATACCTTGGTTTTGAGTCCCTAGATTGATATTGTATTTTGGTTTATTTGATCAAAGTCCAGAGTTCCTATAAATTTGAAAGGATGCAGAGCCTAACAATCAGATGTTTTGAATATTAATAATAAAAATGCATCATTATCTACAAGATGGACAAGGATAGAGTTATAGGGGGTATGATTCCATGAGAGAGGGGACTAAAGGGACTAATCCATTTTAGTATATTTTATTCACTAATGTCATTGTATGACCGATCTTTGTGGATTCATAGCCTTGGCTTGAGGATGGCCTGTTGTGGAGATGTTATGTTCATAAAGCCTAAGGTTTGGTGGAATGTCCATCATCTACATCCAATTGATGAATGGTCTCTTAAAGATAAGTTATGTTCTATGTTTCTCTGTATTATATATTTATGCTGTGTTTTTATGGAATTATATATATTTTTAATGATGTGCATGTTAATTAACATTTATGAATAATTACACAAGTTCTTGTTTATCATGCATGGTTCTTGATTAATTAAATAACAATAAGGGAAATTCAAAATTTTCCCCAAGAAAGTGAACTTTGAGGGTACCCAGCTAGAGAGGTATGCTACTACATTTATATATGTTCCATACATTGTAATATCCATGGTTAAAACATTTCAACATAGATTACATATTTGTAATAGCCCCTCTGTTATGACATAAATGTAAGTGAGTAGAGTAGTGGTACATTTTTTTTCAAACATCAAAGCACAAATGTTACTTGACATTAAAATACTTCAATATTACAAATTTATTTCTCATTTACATCCTACACTAGAAGTTTCATTATACAACATCACTGCTACTAACAAAATAAATCATAACACAAAGCAATCTAGGATATCTACCCATCCAACCTACCTGCAAGGTTAGGACTTTCAAGACACATAATCAATGCTCAAGTACAGGATTCATCCGATTGATTTTGACCATTAATGTCTCAATATTGGCGACTGTTCTGAGGAACAAGGAATCATCTAATTCCCGTACCCAAACTCAAATCTAGAATCGAGATTAAAATAACAGTAAATTACTTAATCATAATGCAAATTTAATCATTCAATTCCTAAAATACTAAACAAGTTTTCCTTCCCTTAAAGGTTACAATGAAAATAATTAACCATCATATAGATAATATTCCATCTCTTTATGAAATATATCATATAATTATTACTCACCATTAAACAAAAATCTCTTCCCTCAAGTAAATTACATCAATAATTATTCAATATTGTAACATCCCTCCATTGTAAAAACAAGTAAGTAGATACTATGAGTTAGCATTATATATATATATATATATATAGATATGAAAGATAAATGAAGAGAAGAGAAAATCTCTCAAACACTGAGAGGAAACTGTAATCTTACTCTGTACTTTCTGAACTAAAAAGACATTGTGCTGAAGTAATTCTACAACTATGTGAATTTCCTGTTCTAAGAATGAGTTGATATTTTTCTTTAAGATCCAAAGTTTCTCTTATGAGTGTCACAATGAAAATTATGCCCAGTTCCAACACTAGAAGTTCACATATGAGCCCTTTGAAATCCCAAATCTTCGGAGGAACATTGCAAGGTGTGCATAGAGACCACTCAAGGCAAGCAAAGGCCTTAAACTTATGAAGAACAAAGCTCAGAAGAGATAATGAGAAAATTACACAAAGTAGGTGAAATAGGTGCACAAGTGACTTTTCCAAGTCCCAATCCTAGGAGGGAGATGCATGGTATGCACCAGAGGTTGAGTCGTCTAAGCGATGAAGCTCAAGGAGGGATAGCGAGGGTAAGTCCTCATGAGGAGAAAATTTTTTTTTTAAGTTTGCGTGGACGAGATCTATTTGGGAGGAGTCTAAATCTCACACAACCGTTGGATAAGGAGAAGGAGCATGGTAGTTAAACCCCCAAGTCCTTTGGACTTCATTTCTCTGACATGTTTGATTTTTTTGTATTAAGTGAGCCCCGAATCTCCGAAGTCACGGAGTAAATCTACACCGTAGATCAGTGGGTGAATGTGAGCCATTAGATACTCAAGGGGTTAGAAGATTTGACAAGTTTGAATCATAGCTATCTAAGGGATAAGAAACCTTGAAGCTCCAAAGTCCCAGAGTAAAGGACAGTCTTGGATCTAGAGATGCAATGAGGGTCATCATATCTCCGATCCTTTGTCCTTCAAAAGTTCAGTAGTTTAGCACTCTGGCTAAATTGAGTCATTGTTGTAAAGGTGAGGAACTCCCAAGGTCCTGAAATCTGGAGTGGACATCAATTATTGATCATAAGAAAGCATGGTATGTTATATCCCCAAGACCTTCGACGAACTGGGTGGATTAGTTCAAAGTTGCAAGGTGTGGAGAAACTCTGAAGCCAAGAGTCTCATAGTGGATCTCCACCATAGATCCATGTGAGGATGAATCTCGTCATCCATTCGATTAAATTCATAACCAATGACGAAGGAAGGTGGAAGTTAGGGTAGAACCTAAATATGTCTGTCAACCTCGATTATGACCGAGTTCAGTCAGTAACACTCCAAGTGAAAGGGAGTGTTGGATTTGAAGAAATATTCGAAGTGTCGGAGTCTTGCAGCTTCGAATAACACCTTTTTGGCAAGAAAAAGGTTCCATCCCTCGATCACACACAAAACTATCAAGGTAAAATGGGATATCTCCTATAGTTAAATATCGATAAGAGAAGGGATTAGTTTTAAGTGTCCAACTAGTTTAATCACACAATATTTAGTGAGAGGGATAACGCACATTTCCCAAAATGCAGTGGTGGAGAATATACTCCAAAATAGGGTTTCCTAGCATCTTGGAAACAAGGAAATATCTGTAATTGTTGTAGTAGTAAAATTCCGATTTGATGATAATTTCAAATCAAAATAAGTAACTTAGGTTTGTCAGTTTAAGAGTGTAATTGCAGTTTAAATGATTTTGTTAATGTTTTGTGTCCATGATTAAGTATCAGAGAACATTAGTTGAAGGTCATGTAATTATAATGACAACAATGATATATATATATATATATATA
>JZKD02S0241479.1:373851-386174 GCA_000966675.3 Picea glauca | reverse complement strand
TTGCCAATCCCTAGACTCCACTGATACCTCCCAACCAATGCTAGGGGTGCTCTTCTTCCCCCATATCCCCCTAAGTTGCAAAGGGGCCAAGCACAAAAACCATAACACAATAGCTTCCAAGATTGCCTCACAAGGAAGAGCTTCCATTCTTTTCACAAGCTTGGAGTCCCAACTCTAACAAGTAAAACATAATCAATAAAAATTTGGTAGCATAACAATGTTCACGAGGTTTTTTTTTCCATTTTCCTTATACATCATTTTGTTATAGAAATTTCTTCATTGAAACATGTCCTCATGCACAATTGATTAAATATTTAGTTTAAAATAATTATGATTATTCACCCACACACTTGTCACACTCTCCCCAAGTTGCACAAGTATTGACCAATTTTTATTTTATTTAAAAATACAAATACCCTCACATTCCCCAATGTGTTCCTATTTTCACTCTTAGTTGTCCCTATGCTCCCAAATTCTCATTCAAAGAGTGTATCATAACTATATGTTAGTTAGATTTGGATTAGGAGTATTCTTCTAGTTAGACTAGTGGCAGGTTGACTCAAGATTCTATTCTCTATACATATAAATTCTCAAGTTATTATTTACTTCTATTTAAAAATATTTTTTTATTAATTTCATGCACACATGTGCATTTGATCCAATCTTTATATTTTACTCACTTTTTCCTAGAAATTGATTTATCTCAACTCATTTAATTTATTTAATAATTTTAATTCGTCCCCTAATTAAACTTAGACTTAGGCTTAGACTCTTGTTAGGATTTTTGTGTTTTTAATTATTAATATATTGTTTAATAAATAATTTATTCTAACAGGGTCTAATCATTCCAATGTTTTATAAGCCACCTAGGTTTATTAACTCAAGTTCCAATTGCGTGATGTTCCCTTCAAGACACACCTCCATGCTCCAAGGGTGCCACTCACATTTGACTTGTTTTGGAAGTTTGTCCGACCCTTTGGAATCAAAACTCCATTTGGTCAACCTTGTGAGAGACTAAGGGCTTCTAAGGAATAAGAAATCTACCTTATTGCATGCCCCTTAGAACTCTTCATGAGAGACTGTCTTAGTTTTCCCTCACGACATCGTGGACCACTCAAACTGTCTCAATCTTCCTTATAGTTTTGGCCACAATGGGAGTGCTAGTAGGTTAGGGACACTGCCACACCTCTCCCTCAATGTATGGTTTCTGTGCATGGCCCCTCTACTCCTTATGTGAGCTGGATTAGTAAGAATCGTCAATCCTTCATCCACTAACAAAAATGCTATCAATAATCCATATGCATAATTATACTATAATCAATCATATGTCACAAGTGTGGAAATAAAATACTAAATCGAAATACAATCCACTTCTTGACTCAATCTCGAGTCCAAGGAAGTCCATTGATGTTGTTAGTCTTTATTTTTGTCTTGGTTTAGTGAGAAACCCTTATCCTAAATCCTTCTTACCTACACTTCATTTTCTATTTCCAGTTGATTTCAATTTTTGTTTTTAGTGTCTTATGGTTTGCATTACAATTTTTGGATAGTTTATTTAAGTTTGATTTTGAAAGACATGGTTTTAAAATGAGGTGTCACCTTATAGGCCTGTTTGAATTTCAAACTTTCAAATTTTTCTAATTCATTAATAGCACTAAGGGAATAAGGCTACTCCCATAGAGCCAAAATAATCATGCCTTGATATGCACCTTCCATCAAGATTTCGTTATGATGACACGAATCATGGATTGAGAGTTCACATGCATCCACAAAATCCTGGAATCATTTACCGATTCAAACTATTTCATAACTCGATTGTTGTGTATCCACACATGACTCATTTTAAATCACCCAATTCTCAATGATCGTTATATTATACCTATTTGATTTTGTTGAATTTAGGCGCAAGTATTTGCTCAAAGGAATGGAATACACTAACAGATTGCAGGTGGAAAATTTGGAACTCGAGGGCGCTAGTTATAGAATTGTGTTTTGATGGTGCCAAATAGGAGCGAACATGTAGTCATAATAGAACCAGAGGGTGCCGAACTTATTGAAGCCTATCCTCAGATGGCTCAAAGGTTCAGAGACACTGGGTGGTTTGAATTCCTTACCACTTGTCAAGGTTACGATGAGCAGGTCTCCATGGAGTTCACTCTGAATTTTGATGGTCAGGAGGTGGATATCGGTAATATTTTGATGCTAGTGATAGATCAGACCATTGCAAAGGCTTGCAGGTTGGTGGTTGGAGGAGAAATATGGTGGAAGAAATAGCATGTGGTTACAGAGTTTGTAAGCCAATTCCTGCTTCCAGATAAGAAAAATCTGAATTGGAATAGGGGAGTACCTCATAGATGGATTCGACCCAAATGGTACACTACTCTGATCATTATCCATAGGAACAAGGCATTATACCTGATGAGGAATGGGATGAATTTATATCTATTCTTAAAAAACCTTTACCCACAGCTTTTCAAATAAATTCTAGTGGGAAATTTTTTGATGACATTCTATCCCAACTTGAAAATGAGTTTTTGGCATCTCTCAATGTTGAGGATGTAGGTGGCAATGTGATTGAACATATTAGGCCTTTACCCTGGTATCCAACAAATATTTCTTGGCACTTGAATTTCTCTTGCATGCAACTAAGGAAAAACCAAATGCTAGAAAGGATTCATGAATTATTAAAGCAAGAAAACGAGATAGGAAACATAACTCAACAAGAGGTTGTGAGCATGGTCCCACCCCTTTTCTTAGATGTATAGTCGCACCACTATGTTCTTGATATATGTGCAGCAACTGGGTCAACAACATTTCAACTTCTAGAGATGATTCACAAATTAGCTAAGCTTGTGTTTCTACCCAAGGGAATGGTCATAGCAAATGTTGTTGATGTTCAATGGTGCAATCTTCTCATTCATCAGACAAAGAGGATGTGTAGTGATAACTTACTGGTAACCAATCATGAAGCACAAAACTTTCCAAGTTGTTGTTGCAAAAATAATGGCATGCTGACATGAACAACAAATGAGACAGAGGATAAATATAGTGGAAGACTTGAGATGAATGAAGACACCCATGCAAAAAGTATAACAAAGTTTCTTTTTGATCGCATATTATGTGATGTACCTTGCAGTGGGGATGGAACAATTCGTAAGGCACTTGATATCTAGAAAAAATGGAATGTTGGACTTGGCAATGAGGTACATCGCCTTCAAGTTCAAATTTCCATGAGAGGTGTTGCATCGCTTAAAGTTGGAGGGAAACTAGTTTACTCTACTTGCTCAATGAATCTAGTTGAAGATGAAGTTGTTGTTGGTGAGGTGCTTAGGCAAAGTAGGGGATCAATAGAGCTTCTATATGTGTCTGTTGAGTTTCTTGATTTGAAACTTCGCCCCAGCCTCAAGAGTTGGAAGGTTCGTGATAAAGGCAAGTGGCTTACATATCACAGACAGGTTGATAAGCACCAGAAGACTACAATAGTGCCTAGTATGTTTCCTTCTGGTAAATCCTGGAAGGATAACAGTATGTTTGTTGCTACACAAGATTGCAAGAAAACAGAGATTGAAATTGAACCAAAAGTAACTAATGGTTCAGATAAAAACATGGAAGAAAAATCTGTCAACAATGATATGCCTTGTGAAGGTTCAAAGGCTCGTGGCTACATAAGGAAACATAGCAACGATGGAAACACTATTTCAGAATTGGCAGAAGTACCATTAGATGTAAAGAATCATTAAAAGAAGAACTAGAAAAGCTACAGGAAATACTCTATTATTTTTACCTGTTTTAGTCTTTTTCTTCAAGAGAGGTTGCAGAATAGCTGGAGATGAATTTGTTGAAACAAAAATAGTTTTTTTTTGGGAACATTCCCCTTCACAAAAAACTATCTCGGTTTTTACACAACAATCAAATTTTAAGAGATTCAAATTGATCTTTGAGGCCTAATTTTCTGATAAAGCTACAAAAAATACTCTGGTTTTTTACCTGTTATAGTCTTTATCTTGAAAAGATGTTACAGAACAACTGGAGAGGAATTTGTTTCAACCAAAAGAGGTTTTTTTTTGGAACATGCCCCTTCACAAAAAACTCTCTTGGTTTTTACACAACTATCACCATTTAAGAAATACTAAGAGATTGTTAAACCCTATTTTTTAGGAATTTACCAGATTTGTTTTCCTGAAAAATCTCATGGACAACAGTTGACAAGCCACCTCATCAATTCAAATTGGATATCAGATTGGATCTTCTCCTTAATTATTTGAAACAAGAAACTAAATATAGATGAGGAGGTTTTCAGATCCATTTCTTTTGGATCTTGATAATTATGTATTGTTTCTATATAAACTCTGTAGAATGAGAAGTATAGGGGGGGGGAATTGGAGATCCAAAGGACTTATTCTGAAACTCTTTGTAAGGCATTATTATTCTATCTGGAACTTAATAGCAAAGGCATATGGATGGTTAGACACTCTTTTCTACTCTGTTATTTCTTTCTTCATCCTTGAATTCATTATTCAAATTGCAATGATTTTTTATTCTTGATTGTTAATTAATACAGTGAACATTTTACTATGGAAACTATTTTTTCAAGTTTTGATATCAAGATGATGGTCTTATTTCTTTATGACATTTTGATACGATATTTCATGTGAAGTTGACAAATTGAAGACGTCATCTTCCTTTTTCTTATATTAGTTTAATCCATCTATGTGTCTACCTATTATTCAGCCAATGGGATATGATATGTTATGATCTTGATTTTCATGTCATGCTATAACCTTGAGCCATTTTTCAACCACCCTACAAAAAAACAAATCATAAAAACTCAAAGATACTTTGTAATAAATGAATGATGCCCTAGCTTGCCCTCTCATAGTCAAGTGCAACTTTAGGGACTAACATATGTCATCAACATCTGTAACCTGTCATGTGTCCTAAACACTCAGGAGAAATCATCAATAACATTTTCCAATACATATACTTCAAATAAAAAAAGGTCACAACACATCATCATCATCATGTATAATCCAAAATCAAAAGGAAATCACAATGTACCATAACCAGATCACTTGTACACAAGTGTCCTCAAAGAATAAGTCAATAAAAGTGTGCTCAGTAGAACGGGATGTTACATACACCCCCTCTTGTTTTAAACTTCATCCCGAAGTTTGTACAATATATATAATCAAGTAAATAAATTTATTTGACATAGATCTATATTTCTAATCTATCAAACAAGTAACAAAACTGTGGACGCATCTCATATGCGTACTCCAAGCTAAACGAGTGTGGACTATAGTTTTCCCACTGGACCGTGACCTGATCAACTATTCAATGTCATAGTTGTTGAATTCGATGGTCCAAAATTTGTATTGGCTCTACCACAGAGCACCCTCATCCGACACATAAAAATAAATCATGTCAATAACATGTGAAGAATCACTAATATAATTTCTCGAAACAAATACATTAAATACATTGTGCATATGCCTCAAAGAATCAGGAAAGGCTAGTTGATAAGACATGGGTCCTTTATTTTTCACAACTTCAAAAGGTCCCACAAACCTAGGAGAGAGTTTACCACCCTTTCCCAACTTGATTGGACTCTTGTGCGCTTTTACCTGTAAGAAAAATCTATCGCCAACTTCATAACTGCGGTCAATGTGATGTGCATCAACATAAATCTTATGTTGATCTTGTGATTATTTAATCCTCTTTCTTATCGATTTCATCTATTCTTCCATTTCTTGAATTACTTTTGTTCCTACCAGGACCCTATCCTCAATTCGATCACAACTCAACAGTGTCTGACACAATCGCCCATAAAGAAACTCAAATTGTACTTTGATAGTTGTTGTTGTATAAAAACTCTACTAGTGGAAAGAATTTTTCCCAACATTTATGTTGGTCCATTACATACATACGCAACATATCCTCCAAAATCTAGTTCATTATTTCAATTTTCCTATCTTTGTTTGGTTGATATGATGTGCTAAAGTTTAGTTTTGTTCCCAAAGCCTCTTGGAAATTGGTCCAAAACCATCTTGTAAACATTGATCCCCAATCAGATATGATCCTTCTTGGTACTCCATGTAACCTCACAATCTCGCTGACAAATACTCTTACTATCTCTAGTGCCTGACACATCGTATGTACTAGAATAAAGTGTTCACTCTTTGTCAGAGTGTCAACTTCCATGAAAATTGAATCATGCCTCCTTGTCGTTAGCAGAAATCCAATGATAAATTCCATCGAAACCTCCCATTTCGATTCTGGAATATATTGTGATTGTATTAATCCTACTGGATGTTTATGTTCAACCTTCACTTGTTGACATTCTAGACATCTCGCCATGTAACTAACTATGTTTTCTTTAATTCCCTTCTAGAAGAATAAAGGATTAAGGTTTTCATTCATCTTTGTGACTCCCAGATGAGCCATGTATATTACTCAATGAGCTTCACTTAAGATTAAACTTCTTAATTCATCATTAGATGGTACATAAAATCTTCTATTAAATCTCAACAATCCATCATTCTGTAATGAATAACCTTCATACTTCAATACCATCATGGTATCTCATCCAATATTATTCTTAACATCCTTGTACCAATCATCGTTTATTTGTAAAGTTAGAATCATTTCTCAAATATTCAACCTAAGTAGTATTACCGAGAATATGCGTGGTCTCCGACTTAACACATCTACCACTTAGTTCACTCTTCCTTTAATGTAAGTAATCTCAAATTCATATTGTCTAAGTAATTCTGACCAACTCCTTTGTCGCACATTCAATTCATTATGTGTGAAAGTATGCTGGAAACCACAACGATCTGTCTTTAGTTTGAATTTTCATCCAATCAGATAATGTCTCCCAATTATCAAGGCATACACAATTTCTAATAACTCCATGTCATGCATTGCGTAGTTCTCCTCATGCTTTCTCAATTTCCTAGAAATGCAAGCGATCACTCAACCTTCTTGCATCAAAACTCCGCCTAAACCTTCCTTAGATGCATGTGTGGGTACCAATCATTCCTTGTCCATGTTGGGAACCCTTATTATCAACGTTGTCGTCAACAACTCTTTGAGCTTTTGAAGTGCTTCTACGCATTTCTCAGTCCATATGAACTTCTTGTTCTTCTTTTACAATTCCATGATCCGATTTGCTATCTTCGAAAAACCTTCGACGAATCGTTAGTAATATCTTTCTAAACCCATAAAGTTGCATGCTTCCTATATGTTTTTCAGTGTGGGGAATTCCATAATAGTCTCTAAATTCGCTGGATCCACAATGATATCTTCACCAGATATGATATGTCCCAAGTAATTAATATTCAATTGGTAAAAAGAACATTTCGATAGTTTCTCATACAATTTGTTTTCTCGTAGACACCATATGACCAATATTAAATGTTCATCATGCTCTCCTTTCATCCGGGAATAAATCAATATGCTATCAATAAATACTTGAACAAACATATCCAAGTATTCACGGAACACCCCATTCATCAAACTCATGAATATCCCCGGGGCGTTTGTCAATCCAAATGGTAAAACTGGAAACTCATAATGTCCAAATATCGTCTTAAATGTGGTATTAGGGATATCTTATTCTTTAATCCATAATTAGTGATATCTTGATCTCGAGTCAGTCTTCAAAAACATTGTTTCTCCTTTCATTTGATCAAACAAATAATATATTCTTGGCAACGGATAACGGTTCTTGATCGCCTCATTGTTCAATTGGCGATAGTCAATACAAAGTCTCCGTGATCCATACTTATTTCTCAAGAAAATAACTGGTGCACCCCAAGGTGACACACTTGGACGTATAATTCCCAAATCCAACAATTCCTTCAATTGCATTTTCAACTCCTACAATTCAAGCATTGACATCCGATATGGCATTCTCGCTATCGTTTCAGTTTCAGGCTTCAAGTTTGTTCTCAACTCCAACTCTCTTTCGAGCAGTAAACATGGTAAATCTTCTGGAAAATCGTCTGCAAAATATTTCACTACAGGAAGGTTTTCCAATCCTTCCGCATCACCCTTTTCATTTAATGAAAATACTACATAAATATTGCACCTCTTGCACATACTCTTCTGTAGCTCTAGGGAAGAAATAAATCTCAAGGAAACCCCCTGGTTCCTTCCTACAATCACTCTACTCTGTCCCGAATCATCTATCAAACTTAACCATTTTGTCTTACAATTAAGTATCGCATCATGCGATTCCAACCGATCCATACCAATCACTATGTCATAAAATCTTAATACCGTGACATATACGTTGACCTTCCTTACAAAACATCCCAAGTTAATTCTACAGTCCATAACCTTTCCTCCAACCTTATGTTTGGAACTCGATGCCATTTCTGCGTACCTGAAATCATCCTTCTCGACTACCTTTACCTTAATTCTCTTTATCACTACACTAGAGATAAATCTCTCTATATCTCCCGGATCTATAAAAATGCTAAAATTTTGGTCGACAATTGTACCTAATGTCTCTAGCATGGTGGACTGGTCCTTAGCCTGGAGGTTGTTCACTGCTACATGTATTATGTGGGCCTTACCCAAATCTCCAATTGTAGTGGTTCTTGATGATCCAGTTTCCTTGTCCTTCTCATCGGACAATCTCACTGATAATATGGCTCTCCACATGTCCAACATCCATTCTTCGTTCCAGTGCTCCTGGTCCTCGAAGTAGAAGTTGTTGTCCTAATAGTCTGTGATCTTGGTTTGTTCTATTGAAAATACCTAAAATGTTGTTGTTGTGGATGACGTTGCTACTACTACTGTGGTCCTCTATAAGGATTCCTCTGCTGAGGATTTTTTCATCGTGGTGTCAAGAACATAGGACCTCTGGGCGTATCTTGATGCCCTGAATTCTATCTCGTTGGTGTGTGATATTGTTGCACTCATGATGTCGTCTTTCCAGTCTGTCTAGAAGGATTCCTTACCTAACCCCCACCATTCATCTCTTCCTCAGTTGTGAGGGCCTTCTAAACTTCATCGTGCAATGTATGAGTCATTAAGATCCTCACCTTCACAAAAATGTTGAAGTTAAGGCTAAACACAAACTTGTTGACCTTTAACTTTTATGTATTCAGATGTGGAGCATACCTAAGTATCTCCATGAATATTGCCTCATACTCTATCACTGTTGGCCCTCGACCAAGTTTTGGAGAACCTTGGTTGTGTTTGACCATTTTTGGGACTTCAAAGGGCTGGTTGAAGACAAAGTGCTAGGTGAAGAAGATATCATGATATCTCACCCCCTTTTGTGGGATTTTTGTGTTTAGGGCTTATGTAACGAGTATGGGATGTCATCCCATGGGTCTTACCCATGTTTAGGCCTCTTTTGTAAAGTATAAATAAGTATCTTGGTGATGTAAGTAGGTGGTTCTAAGTCAGTTGTAAGCCAGTGAGCTAAGTGCAAATGGTTTTAAATGCTTTTTGCATACTATGTGTTGAGATCTTGCAAATCTAAGTGCAAGTGATTGTAAGAAGGCTCTGTACTGTACCAAACCTGGGGAAGGAGGTTTGGCGAGGTGTGCGCAGATCTCATGTCCTATGCGGAGTTGGTTTTTTCTCTCTTTTCATTGAAAGAAGATAATAAAGAGAAGAAGAGTTGGTGGATGTAGCCCCACGTTGGGGGTGAACCACATATATCCTGTGCTATGGTGCTTTGTGCTATGCTATTCATGTGGTTGTGTATCTATTTTCTTAGTGATGAATCTTTACGTATGTTATATGCATATGATATAGTATCTTAGTGCTTAATAAATTGGATGAATTCTAGATCTATTGATGATATGTACTAAATGGCCAGATATACTTAGATCTTGTTGAATGTTGTGTTGTTCTGTAATTAGGATTTTACCTGTGATGTGAATAAAGGATTAAATACTAATGAATATTAACTGCTAATTTCTCTATTAAAGCATTGTGATCATGGATCTGTGTCCCATCTAGGTTGTAGAAACTTGAGTCCTACAACCCCCCCTGCCTCTACCTTGGGTGAGACTTCATTTGCTTCGTAGGTGTTGTCGAAAGGGTCAATAGTTAGGGTTTTGTTGGTGCACTATTGGAGCGTCAAAACCTGGGTCTTCCCCTGTGCCAACAAATGGTTCCATTGTTGGGTCTTGAAACAGTGATTGTTGGGAACTGAGGAAAAGAGAAATCTCTATGTGTAGATCTGTTTCCATAGTGCGTAGTGCTCTACTTAACTTGTGAAGCTCTATGCTAAGAAGGGAAGTCTGATATGAATAAAAGAGGTAAGATCTTAAAGCTTTTTGTTCTGATAGAGGAAAGATAAGTGGAAATTTTTGTTTTGAAAGAATGGGTCTAGGTATATTTGATAGATTTCATCCTAGTCTAAAAACTAGGGTGCACCTAGAAGAAAGAAGATGTGTTATGAATAGATTTGATAGAAATAGTGAAAGATATGTTATCCCTATGCATAGAAAGAAATTTTGGACTAACAAGTGGATGCAGGATCCTAGAAATCATTTTTTCCAGGTCTATCACTGTGATCCTAGTGTGTAGTACAAGAAAGGTTGGGGATTGTTTAAGAGAAAGAGAGGATTGACATTATGTTATAATTGCAGAAGATCGGGACATCCTGCTAAGGAATTCCTTGGTAGAATTCCTATTCTCCTTTGTTGTAAAGCTACTGGATATGAAGTTTTGGATTTCCCTAGAATGATTGCTAAAGTTGAGAAGATGAACATGATACAAGAAAACCATGAGGATGGTCAAGAGACTAAGAATATGCTAAAGAACAAGAAAAAATCAGAGGCTACATTATTACGGAGACATTAGTTTATCAGAGACTACATGATCACGGAGACATTAGTTTATCAAAGATTTTAAAAGAGAAAGAGTGCATAGAAACAAGAATAGGAGACTTCGACATAGACTGTGTATTGGATGCAGAAACATAGGTGAACATTATGACAAAAAGTACTTGGGAAATCTTAGGAAATCCTTCTATGATTCCTTCATTGGGAGGAATAGGATTGTTTAAAGGAAACCTGATAAGCCTATGTGGAAGACTTGCCCATGTACCTATGGTTGCTCATGAAACATCGACATAAGAAGAATTTGAGGTCATTAAGTTTGATGAGAACAACACTCCCTTTGCACTTTTATTAGGAAAGACTTGGATTGAGAGAGATTAGATCCGAAGGAGAGAGGAAGAGGAAGATATAGAACAAAAAAAGAAAGAATTAAGGGATTTCATGGATAAGAGAATAGTGTGCTTAATAAAATAACAAGAGGACAAGTCGAAGAAACTGAGGGCCAGAGACTTGGTTGTCGAAGTTGAAAGAATAGAAGAAGGCTTAAAGAACCGATCCATGCAGGAGAGTAGAGCACCTACTCCAGAAATAGTAAGAGAAGAAGTATTATCCTCGAACCTTGTGAAAGATCCTCAACAGTGTGAAGTTACTATGCTAAGAAAAGATAAGAACAATAATGGAAAGAGGAATCTAGAGACATAGATCACAGGAAAGAAAGCTAGAAAGGTCAGTAAGAAGAAAGCAAAGATAGAAGAATTGCAAGAGGTTCTAGAGAGGACTACCGAGAAGGAAAACTTGAAGAAATAGAACCTCGCCGGAATAGTAGAACAACACAAATTGTCACTTCTCCACGACGAAGAAATATGACTGTTGGAGGCACCCCGACCATTAGAAAGATGCTCTAGAATGGCTAGAAATGAAGTTATTGTAGGAACGTTCACCATTGGACTATTGGGACCACACCATAATGGATGGAATTGTATTGATTGAGGCATTCCTACCCATTGGAGGAATCCATTACGATGTTATCTTACCATGGACACTTTTTCCAATTATGATTATTCGAGCCCACAAACAACTAATCACTTTCGTGCAGTGCTTATTGTAACCTCTCCATCTGTTCTTCTACCTTGATTGTTTGTTCACCACCCTGAGATATATGATCTCGAGCATGTATGTTAGACAACCTTAGCGCAGTAGAGAAATCCGTCATAGAAATCCTCATAGACCTCATGGATAAGAAGGTCCTATCCGTAGGAGTACATGCCTCGTCGATGAGAGGAGTGGAAGAATCCCCATCAACTACACGTCGATCTAGGCCCTCCTGAACTGTGACAGAGAAGAGAAGCAAGCATCGCGATGACTTGGAAAATGTGAAGCTCATCCCATCAATCCTATAAATTCTAACCTTGTACAATATCCACTGCAAACTGATATTCAGAAAAGAACAGAAAAGATACAATGGCAAATACAAACATTACACAGAGATTTTTCACCTGGAAACCCAAACCG
>JZKD02S0241479.1:352300-368582 GCA_000966675.3 Picea glauca | reverse complement strand
TATATATATATATATATATTGAAAGAGAAAGGAAGAGAAGATAAAATCTCTCAAACACTAAGAGGAAACTGTAAGCTTACTCTGTACTTGCTGAACTAAAAAGATGTTGTGATGAAGTAATTTTGCAATTGTGTGATTGTTTGTTCTGAGAATGAGTTAAGATTCTGTTTTAAGATCCAAAGTTTCTCTTATGAGTTTCACAGTGCAAATTATTCCCAATTCCAACAACAAAAGTGCGCAAAAAGGCCCCTTGAAAGCCCAAATCTCAAGAGCAACAGTGCAAGATGTGCACAAAGACAACTCAAGGTGGGCATAGGCCTTAAACTTATGAAGAATGAAGCTCAGTAGAGACAGTGCAAAACTTACACAGAGTAGGTGTAAGAGGTGTGCAGGTTAATTTTCCAAGTCCCAGGCTCGGGAGGTAGATGCACCATTTGTGCCAGAGGTTGAGTCGTCTAGGTGACAAATCTCAAGGAGAGATAGCGAGGGTAAGTTCTGAGGAGGAGAATTTATTTGTTTTAAGTTTGAGTAGATGATATCTATTCGAGAGGAGTCAAAATATCACACAACCATTGGATAAGGAGGAGTGTGGTAGCTAAACCCCAAGTCCTCTGGAATTCATGGTTCCAACATATTTGAGTTGTTTGTATTAAGTGAGCCCCAAATCTCTGAAGTCACAAAATGAATCTACATCGTAGATCAGTGGGAGAATGTGAGTCATTGGATCCTCAAGGGGTTTGGTGATTCAGAAAGTTTGAGTTCTAACTGTCTAAGGGCTAGGAAACCCCAAAGCTTCGAACTCCCGGAGTAAAGGACAAACATGGATCTAGAGATTGAACGAGGGTCGTTAGATCTCTTAGCCTTCATCCTTTTTAATTTCAGTAGTTTGACACTCCAGATAAATTGATTCATTATTGTAAAGGTGAGTAACTCCCAAATTCATGAAGTTTGAAGTGGACGTCAGTCGTTGATCATAAGAGAGCATGGGTCGTTAGATCCCCGAGCCCTTTGGCAGTTTGGTGATCCAGGTGCATTACTTCAAATTTGAAAGGTGCGGAGAAACTACGAAGCCTGGAGTCCCGAAGTGGATCTCCACCATAGATTATCATGTGAGGAGGAATCCTGTCAACCATCTGATTAAATTCATAACCTATGACGAAGGAAGGTGGAAGGTAGGGTAGAATCTACATCTTCCTGTCAACCTTGATTATGACCGAATTAGGCCGATAACACTCTAGGTGAAAGGGAGTGTTGGATTTGAAGAAATATCCAAAGCATCATAGCCACAAAGCTCTGAATACTACCTTTTTCGAAAGCAGAAGGATTTAGCCCTTGGTCACATGAAAAACTATCAAGGTAAAAGGGGCTATCACCTATAGTTAAATCCTGATAAGAAAAGGGCTTAGTTTTAAGTGTACAACTGGTTTAATCACACAAGATTTAATCATATGGATAAAACACATATCCCCAAATGTATTGGTGGAGAATATACTCCAAAACAGGGTTGTCTGGCGTCCTAGAACCAAGGAAAGATCCATAATTTTTGTAGTATTCAAATTCCGATTTGATGATAATTTCAAATCAGAATAAGTAACTTAGGCATGTCGATTTAAAAGTGTAACTATAGTTTAAATTATTTTTTTAATGTTTTATGTCCATGATTAAGTATCATAGAACATAAATTGAAGGTCATGTAATTATAATGACAACAATAATACACACACACACACACACAGAGAAACTAACTTTCAAAATTTCCTAGGTATCACAAGAATTCACTCATTTATTATACCTATATACTTAGGGGTGGTTCTTAAAATTTTCCTTTTCTAGAAGTAAAAAAATAGTTCCAATCACCACATTCAACAACATGAATATCACAATGAAAGTGAACCAATTGAGCATAGAAACCCACATCTTAGGCTAAGCTTCCATAATTGTCACAAATATGATTTCTACTTTGCAATATACAAATTGCAAGAAAAATAAAATCTTTCTTGGCTTCTACACCCCATAGCTCCTCACCTAGTCAACCAAAAACATAAAAGTTTGCATAGCACACTCTAATAGTTTTATCTTCTTCTTTTGTGGAATTGTATCATTTCTCTTCTTATTCCTAGTTTTAAGAATCAACTGCCTCATCAACCTTATATCTAGATAAATGGGAGGTGCTTAGTCTATATAACAAAGATGGGTTTCTTTTGAGGTCTCTATTGGTGTTGTTTTTTTTATGCATTTAGTGGTAACAACAATGCTTCCATGTAACATCATGTTCTACTGAGTACACTCTTATTGACTTATTTTTTGAGGACATGACGCAGGCGCACCACCCAGGGCACGTCCGCTCATAGGATCTTTCTTCCTTCCTCAGCCCGAAGAACTCAAAGGTTCTTCTAATTCCCTATCGGGAATTTTTCCACACCCACAACAACTCTCTCTCGGAGGTCTCTCTTTCCTTTAAAATCAACACTGGCCTTTTTGTTATCGGGGTTCCTCCTATCGGGATTTCCACTCTTGTGATATCCACGCCACTTGCTTTACCGATCCCCAATCCCTGATACGCTCCCTTGTTTCCTTAGCCCCACCTGGCTAAGACTTCAGTCCACACGACCCTTTTTTATAAGACCGCAGCCTTATATTCCTTCTCGTCGGGGTTTCTGACTTCAAATTCCCGATGCGCTCAAATTTCCATTAGCCCTCCAGGCTAAGCTATCAGTCCACGTGACCTCTCCTTATATGACTACAGTAATATTCCTCATTAGAGTTTCAGACTTTCCGATGTCAAAATACAATTGTCCTCAGGACTTGCGATTCCTTGAATCCTGATTCGCCACTATTGGGACAACTAGCTCCCACAATGGCACTTCCCTCCGTTCTAACGTGCTGACAGTTGTCCGCACAGTGGCCCCTTCCTCCCTGTCGGGGTTTCGGACTTCACAAATCCAAAGTGCATAAAAACTTTGTCACCGGGATCTCCAATATCCCGATGACCCAAACACCAATAGATGACCCCCTTGTCAGGACTTTTCCTGATGGCTCCAATGGCTGCCACCTGTCCACGTCACCGACTCCGCCGTGGCCCCACACAAATTCCCTAGCCTGTCGGGATATCACGTTTCATGATTTCAAGTTGCAAGATTATCTTGCCCTTGGGATCTCCGATATGTCGATTTTCGACCCTCTTCGGATTTATGACACGTGTCCCAAATGATGGACGATTCAAATCAACCCTCGGGTTTCACTACTTTACAAAACCATGAACTTTCACTTACCTGAAATTCGATGACCATAATCCTGATCTGGTGACCATGCGACACGTCTCCTCCTTGAGATCCTATGGCTATGATCCTTTCGTTATTTCTGGGTTCTCCTGGTCATGGATTCTTGTCTTCTAAAACTCTGAAATGTCGATGAACTCTCGATCCCCTGCCACCTGTTCCAACAGATGGACGCCTCTGAACTCGTCGGGATTTTCACAATGGATTTCCCCGGCTTCTAGTCCACGTAATTTTGATGCCTAAATAACCACCATGCATCTCCACAAATGGACGATCCCGATCTTCCCGGGGTTTTTGGGTTTCAAATGTCGAAAACCATTCGACCACGAGACTACTGATCCTTTGAATCCCGATGGTAACCCTTGTGCAGCTCCTGTCAGATCCGACGGATGACGGGTAACTGATCCACGATCCAATGGCTCATGACTCCTGGAGCTTGAACTCCCAACGTGACTGTAACCTCCTTGCTTCTTTGGTATATCCAAAAGCTGACGGGATTTTTCCAACCTCCTACACAAGATCCTAACCGTCTACCTTCCTTTTGGATATCTTCTATGAGTGAACCGAGTATTTCTTTATGAAAACTGGTCCTCCTACGCGTAACTATGCAGCGCCTATTCAAATACTATATGACATGTAATCTCTGTGCTTCTTCTCAATGAACTTGGAAGCCTTATCCCTCCTAAGATTTCTCACACTTTCAACCTCAAAGAGGTTCTTTGCACGCACTCCTTGCGGCAGTTCTCAAACACCTCCAAGTGTTGAGTTCTTTTGACTTTGCACACACCTGCAGCAGTAGTCCTTCAATACTTCGCTCAGATTCATGACTGAGACTCTCCTTAGCCTGTGCACTCCTTCCATAGCTCCTATAACCGAAATTCACTTTTGGGTGAATGAGAACAAGAGCTAAACTATCTGAGCCTTCTGTCAACGCACTCCTTGTGGACGACTTCAACTACACTCCTTGCAGGAATCCTTGCTTAGATAGAGAAACAATTGAAACTCATTCCCTTATCCCCTCAGACTTCATTTCAGACATGAAATTATATACACAGTATATCAAAGAAAATGTATAACAGGAAACCAAAGACGCATGAGCATAGCATTCAACACACATACACAGAGAATAACGCAAAATTCGTGAATCTGAATCAATTTCTTCTATTAATTCAAGATCTGTACATGGGTGTTCTTCTACAGTTCTCTGCTTCTCTTCTATGCTCTTCCTACCTCAACTATGCCTGAATTATGTTACAATGCACAATGAGGGTGTCTATATCCGTTTTCCCTCTTTCTTCTAAAACTGTCTAATCTAATATTAAATTCTATCTACCTACATTTACTGCTATAAATTCTGCCATCTACTTCAGACGAGAGCAGGGCACTCAAGGTCTGATTACATTATACTAAGTCACCTTCATTAAATGGTCTCATTTATATTTGGCACATCAACTTCAAGGGAAAATTCAAAAACTTGCGTTGGACGTCTTCCAGCTGTCTTCTGCTTCCACGTTGGCTCACTTGTCTCGGGAGATGCTCCTGCATCATACTCCCTCACTTGAAAATTTGCATGGGATCCTATCCATGAGCTCATGCACAGTCTGGCCATGCTTCTGTATCTCTGCTTCAGTCTCCTAGCTGGCATCTTCAACTGGATGGCCCTTCCACTTGACCAAATATTCAAAATATTATTTCCTTCTGGTTTTCTTACCCACTCATTTATCCAGTATCTGCTCCATCTGTGGCTTCTTTGCAACTGGCATCTGCTTTTTCCACTTAACCTCTGGTTGTTCACCTTCTGCTCCTGTCTCCTCAATTTTATATGGGTATAAATATGATACATTGAATATCAGAGAAATTATGATTCCATCGGGTAATTCAATCTCATAAGCATTTTGTCCCATTTTCTTCAAGACCTTGCATGGTCTGATTTTCTTCATCTTCAATTTATTGTATGTTCCTCTCGAAAAGCTTTCTCTTCTCAAGTGCTCCAGAACCAAGTCACCAACTTCAAACTGAATTTGTCTTCTATGCTGATCGGCTCTACACTTATATTCTTGGCTTGATTTTAGCAACCGCTCCTTCACCTGGCTGTGAAGTTCTTTCATCACTTCTGCGAACTCTTTGGCACTTGTGCTCCTAGTCGCAGTCTGCTCCGAATCCCTTAATTCAGAAACTCCTCTCGGCTACATGCCATATATAATGTGGAATGGACTCTGGCCTGTGCTCCTGTTAACAGAGTCATTGTAAGCAAACTCTTCCTGCGGCAATACATTTTCCCAACTATTGTGGTGCTCCGCCACCAGGCTCCTTAGCAAGTCTCCCAGACTTCTATTCACCACTTCTGTCTGTCCATCCATATGAGGATGATAAGCTGAACTAAACAACAAGTTAGTCCCCAGCTTCTTCCATAATTTCCTCCAAAAGTTTCCTAAGAACTTTGTATCCCTGTCCGAAACAATACTCCTTGGTAAGCCGTGAAGTCGAACGACCTCTTTGAAAAACAGATTCACGATGTGTGTCGCGTCACTGGTTTTCTGACATGGGATAAAATGTGCCATCTTGGAAAATCTATCCACTACCACAAAGATCGAATCAAAACCTCTTTGTGTCCTTGGCAATCCCAATATGAAATCCATGCTAATTTCATCCCATGGCTTCTCAGGTATGGGCAATGGTTGATAAAAAACCGCATTATGCTTCCTTCCCTTTGAATGCTGGAAAATACTGCATCTGTCCACAAACCTCTTGACCTCTGCTCGCATCCTTGGCCAAAAGTATGACTCGCTCAGCTTTGGAAATGTCTTATCATGACCGAAGTGTCCGGCCAATCCTCCGCTATGTTTCTCCTTTAACAGATTCTCCCTCATGGAGAAATTTAGAATACACAATTGATTTCCTTTGAACAACAATCCTTCCTGGATCATATAGTTTGTCCAAGGGCTTCTCTCTCTGAGAACTGGATTCTCAGCTACTTCATACGCCTCCTTAAAATCATGGTCATCGTCATACATTTCTCTGAGATCATCAAAGCCTAACGTCCAGACCTTGAACTCCTACAACAACAAACACTTCCTGGTCAAAGCATCAACAACTTTGTTAGCAGTACCAGAAATATGCTTTATCACAAAAGTGAAATTCTTCATGTATTCAACCCACTTAACATGCCTCTGATTCAACTTTCCCTGTTGAGTCACAAACTGTAATGCATGGTTATCACTATATAAAACAAATTCCTTTGGAATCAAATAGTGTCTCCATTTATTCAATGCCTGGATGATGGCATAAAATTCCTTGTGATATGTGGAATAATTTTATTTTGCCTCATTCATCTTCTCGCTGAAATATGCAATTGGTCTGTCATCCTGACTCAATACCACTCCTATTGCAAACCTGCTTGCATCACATTTTACCTGAAATGTCTTTTGAAAATCCGGCAACACCAGAATTGGTTGTTCTGTAATCTTTCGTTTCAACAAATTGAAACTCTTCTCAGCCTCTTCAGTCCAGTGAAAAGATTTATGTCTTTTCTTCACTGTATCCATCATTGCTGCGCTAATTCCACTGAAATTCCTGATGAATTTTTGATAGAAACTAGACAATCCATGAAAACTTATCACCTCAAATATGTTCCTCGGTGATGTCCAATTCTTGATTACCTCCACTTTATCTAGATCCATCCTCAACTCATTTTCCGAAATAACAAACCCCAAATAAATGAGCTATGTCTTCATAAACGAAGATTTCTTCATGTTTATCAACAGCTTCTCCTGCTGTAGTTTCTTCATCACAATGGCTAAATTCTTCAGATGTTCAGCCTTTGTCTTGTTGAAAACCAATATGTCATCCAGATACACGATGACAAATTTTTCGATGAAATCCTTCAGGACTCCATTCATCAGCCTCATAAAGGTACTTAGCACATTTTTTTAGCCAAACGGCATAACAAGTCATTCATACAAACCTTCGTTTGTCTTGAATGTTGTTTTCCATTCATCACCTTCTCTCATGTGAATCTGGTGATATCCACTCTTCAAATCTATCTTTGAAAAAAAATTTGCGCCACTTAAGCAATCCATCAAATCATCCATTCTTGGCAATGGGAATCTATACCTGATAGTTATCTTGTTAATGGCTCTTGAATCAATGCACATCCTCCAGCCTCCATCTTTCTTTGAACTGAGTACTGTCGGAACAACACACGGACTCAAGCTTTCCCTGACTAATCCTTTGTTTAATAAATCTTGGACCTGCCTTTTAACCTCCTCATTCTCTTGCGGTGTCAATCTGTACACGGCTTTATTTGGAAAACTAGATCCTGGTATGAGATCAATATGATGACTCACACTTCTCATCGGTGGCAACGAACGAGGTAATTCATGCACTACTATATCAACGAACTCTTCCAAGAGTTCCTAAACTTCTTCTGGTAAATAGTCCACTCTTGTGCTAGTCAGAACAATTCTCGGTTTTCTGACCATGAAGAATTGTGGATCCTCCTTCTTCTTAACCTCTGTAAGAAGTTCCTTCCCACTCATGAAAAGTATTGTACTGCTTACTTCCGGCTTCACCCCTTTATCCTCAATTGGATGCAACATATGGGTTCTCCCGTTCTTCTCTAGGGTGTATGTGTTCATCCTCCCATCATGGATCACATTTATATCATATTGCCAGGGCCTACCCAGCAATAGATGACAAACATCCATAGGAATAACATCACATAAAATATTATCATTATGTCCTCCTATATTAATGTCAGCTAAGAACTGTTTAGTGAAATTTACCTGATGTCCTTTTTGTAGCCATGAAACTTTGTATGGACTCGGGTGATTAGTTATCTCCAACTCCAGCTTCTCTACCATCTCGGTTGAAACGAGATTATTTTTTCTTCCACTTTCCACAATGACCTTGCACACTCTATCCTTGGTCTTGCAAGTAGTCCTAAAAAGACTGTTCCTCTGTGCTGAATTCTCCATCTCCTTCTCTGACATCAAAAGG
This sequence comes from Picea glauca, assembly GCA_000966675.3. NCBI lineage: Eukaryota > Viridiplantae > Streptophyta > Pinopsida > Pinales > Pinaceae > Picea > Picea glauca. Next base: position 360,306 of record JZKD02S0241479.1, on the reverse strand, counting down.
ACTTTCCGCATCACCAACAATCTTCCGCCTTCAGCGTATTCTGTCTCAACATCTCACCTCTGTGCCTCGGTGATGTGAGATTCTCCAGTTTCTCTCTTTTTATCTGGACAGTCGAATGACTTTTGCCCATTTTTTCCACATGTGAAGCATGTGATTACTCCACCTCTTCCTCTTCCTCTACCTCTGGTATGAGGAAACCTATTATTATCAGTATATCCTCCTTTCTGCTCAGTATGTTGTTCTTTTTGCTCAGCATATCACTCTCGTTGTGAGATTCCACCTCTCTCGATTCGAGTCTGAGGTTTCTTCCAGTTGTCCCTGGGCTTCTGGGTTCTTTCCTGGGCGATTGCTTTTCCTCTAGGCTGACTTCTGCCTCGACCTCTTTGACTTTGCTTTCGGCCCAACTTCTCCTCTGCCTTCAAAGCCATTTGATAAGCATCCTCTACCATTCGAATGGTTTCTATACTCATTTCATCCTGAATCTCATATCTCAGGCCATTCATATACCTGGCCACTTTCTTGTCATTGCTTTCATGATGACCTGCCCTAATATTCAACCTGTAAAATTCCTCAGTATATTCCTTCACTGTCATCAGCTTCTGTCTCAGGTTCTGCATCCTCCTGAACAGAGAAATTTGATAGTCCCTAGGAATAAATTTTTCCTTCATCTTTGCGACCATCCCGTCCCAACTTTTAATTTTCTGCTTTCCTTGGCAATGTCTGTCAGCTTGTAGTTCATCCCACCACAAGGTTGCATGTCCTTTTAATCTTTTGACAGCATGCCTGACTTTCTTATCCTCTTCAATATCTTCATAGTCGAAGTAAGTGTCTAGAGCTCTAATCTAGTCTAGAAGCTCTTCCACATCCATATTTCCCTCATAAACTGGAATGTCCATTTTTACCTTTGTACTCATTCTTGCAACAGCTTTAAGTAAGAGTTCGCTTGCTGCATCTTCTGCTGGAATTTCTTCCCCTCCATGTCCAGCATCATCTTCATCTTCGGATTCACTGATATCTCCTGCATCATCTTTATGCCTTTGTGATGTCTCCATGTCCTCCATTCAGGCATGAAGATTACGCACTTCTCTCTCCATGTCTGGATTCTACACTTGCCTACCCCTACCTCTAGGCATCTCCCTTTCCTCCTCTGAATCGGGTGATTGCCTATCCCTTCTCCTCGATGGCATGGTGAATTCTCCTTTTTCTCTGCTATAGAAAGAAAAGAATCTTTTCTAAGATCTGATACCACTTGACATGTGTATCAGAGTGCTTTCCTCTTTTGCCTCTTCCTGCCTGAAATATACAGATAAAAACTCGCTCTGATACCACTTGACGCAGGCGCACCACCCAGGGCATGTCCGCTCACAGGATATTTCTTCCTTCCTCGGCCCGAAGAACTGAAAAGTTCTTCTAATTCCCTATCAGGAATTTTTCCACACCCATAGCAACTCTCTCTCGAAGGTCTCTCTTTCCTTTAAAATCAACACTGGCCTTTTTGTTATCAGGGTTCCTCCTATCGGGATTTCCACTCTTGTGATATGCATGCCACTTGCTTTACCGATCCCCAATCCCTGATACGCTCCCTTGTTACCTTAGCCCCACATGGCTAAGCCTTCATTCCACATGACCCTTTTTTATAAGACCACAACCTTATATTCCTTCTCATCGAGGTTTCTGACTTCAAACTCCCGATGTGCTCAAATTTTCGTTAGCCTTCCAAGCTAAGCTCTCGGTCCACGTGACCTCTCCTTATATGACCGCAGTCATATTCCTCATCAGATTTTTAGACTTTTCAATGTAAAAATACAATTTTCCTCGGGACTCGCGATTCCCTGAATCCCGATTCGCCACTATTCAGACAGCTGGCTCCCACAATGGCACTTCCCTCCATTCCTGCGTGCTGACAGCTGGCCACACGGTGGCCCCTTTCTCCCTGTCGGGGTTTTGGACTTCGCGAATCCAAAGTGCATAAAAAATTTGTCACCAGGATCTCTGATATCCTGATGACCCAAACACTGATAGATGACCCCCTTGTCAGGAATTTTCCCGATGGCTCCGATGGCTGCCACCTTTCCATGCCACCGACTCCGCCGTGGCCCCACACAACTTCCCTAGCCTGTCGGGATATCGCGTTTCACGATTTCAAGTTGCAAGATTATCTTTCCCTCAGGATCTCTGATATGCCAATTTCTGACCCTCTTCGGATTTCTAACACGTGTCCCAAATGATGGACGGTTCAGATCAACCCTTGGGTTTTTCTACTTTACAAAACCATGAACTTTCACTTACCTAAACTCCGATGACCACAATCCTGATTGGGTGACCACGTGACACGTGTCCTCCTTGAGATCCTACGGCTATGATCCTTTCGTCATTTCGGGGTTCTCCTAGTCATGGATTCTTGTCTTCTGAAACTCCGAAATGCCAATGAAATCTTGATCCCCTGCCACCTGTTCCAACAGATGGATGGCTATGAACTCATCGGGATTTTCACGATGGATTTCCCTGGATTCTAGTCCACGTAATTTCAATGCCTCGATAACTACCACGTGTCTCCACAAATGGATTATCCCGATCTTATTGGGGTTTCGGGGTTTCAAATGTCGAAAACCGTTCAACCACGAGACTATCGATCCTTCGAATCTCGATGGTAACCCTCGTGCAGCTCTTGTCAGATCCGATGGCTGACGGGTAACTGATCCACGATCCAACGGCTCATGCCTCCTGGAGCTTGAACTCCCAATGCGACCGTAACCTCCTTGCTTCTTTGTTATATCCAACGACTGACGGGATTTTTCCAACCTCCTCCACAAGATCCTAACCATCTACCTTCCTTTTGGATATCTTCTATGAGTGAACCCAGTATTTCTTTATGAAAACTGGTCCTCCTGCGCGTAACTATGCAGCGCCTATTGAAATACTCTACGGCACGAAATCTCTGTGCTTCTTCTCGATGAACTTGGAAGCCTTATCCCTCCTAAGCTTTCTCACACTTTCAACCTCAAAGAGGTTCTTTGCACTCACTCCTTGCAGCAGTTCTCAAACACCTCCAAGTGTTGAGTTCATTTGACTCTGCGCACACCTGCAGCAACAGTCCTTCAATACTTCGCTCAGATTCATGACTGAGACTCTCCTTATCTTGCACACTCCTTGCACGACCCCTATAACCCAAATTCACTTCTAGGTGAATGAGAACAAGAGCTAAACTATCTGAGCCTTCTGTCAACGCACTCCTTGCGGATGACTTCAACTGCACTCCTTGCAGGAATCCTTGCTCAGATAGAGAAACAATTGAAACTCATTCCCTTATCCCCTTAGACTTCATTTCAGACATGAAATTATATACACAGTATATTAAAGAAAATGTATAACAGGAAACCAAACACTCATGAGCATAGCATTCAACACACATACACAGAGAATAACACGAAAGCCATGAATCTGAATCAATTTCTTCTATTAATTCAAGATCTGTACATGGGTGTTCTTCTATAGTTCTCTGCTTCTCTTCTATGCTCTCCCTACCTCAACTATGCCTGAATTATGTTACAATGCATAATGAGGGTGTCTATATCCATTTTCCCTCTTTCTTCTAAAACTGTCTAATCTAATATTAAATTCTATCTACCTAGATTTACTGCTATAAATACCTCCATCTACTTCAGACGAGAGTGGGGCGCTCAAGGTATGATTACATTATACCAAGGTGCCTTCATTAAATGGTCTCATTTATATTTGGCGCATCAACTTCAAGGGAAAATTCAAAAACTTGCGTTGGACGTCTTCCAGCTGTCTTCCGCTTCCACGTTGGCTCGCTTATCTCGGGAGATGCTCTTGCATCAGGACACCTACGTGCAAGTGATCCAACTATATTACATTATAATTTCATTTAAATTATGAGTTATATATTATGTTGATGATGTATTGTAACTCATTGTTGCTTTTAAATATATATGTATTGGCAGATATTATTGATGAGTTCTCCTAAGTGTGCAGGACACATGACAGTTTATGGATGCTTATGGAATGAGTGGGTTTCCTTGGACTCTGGATCAAGTTAGGGAGTGGATTGTATTTTGATTGAGTATTTCATTTTACGCACATGTGATACATGATTGATTACAATATGATTCATGTATATGGATTATTGACATTATTTTTGTCAGTGGATGCAGGCTTGATGATGCTTGCTAATCCAACTCACATAAGGAGTAAAGGGGCCATGCACACATAAACCATACATTGAGGGAGAGGTCTGGCAGCGTCCCTATCACATCCTACTAGCACTCTCATCGTGGCCTGAATTGTTGGTAAATGATTATCTAGTTTGAGATGTCCAGGATGTCGTGAGAGAAGACTGAGATAGTCTCTCACGAATATTTCTAAAGGGCGCGTAATAAGGCAGGATCCTTATTCCTTAGAAGCCCTTAGTCTTTCACAAGTTCAACCGAATGAAGTGTTGACTTCAAGGGATCAAAAAAACTTCCAAAACTAGTCTAAGGTGAGTGGCACCCTTGAAGCACAAAGGTGTGTCTTGAAGGGCATGTCGCATAATTAAAACTTGAGTCAATAAATCTAGGTGGCCTGGAAAACATTGAAATGGTTAGACCTTGTTAGAATAAAATAACTAATTTAACAGTAAATTATAAAATAAAAACCTAACAAGAATCTAAGTGTAAGTCTAAGACCAAGTCTAAGTCTAAATTTAAATAAAGGACTAATTGAATTATGATATAAATTAAAAGATTTGAGAATATAATCCAACTCTAGGAAAAAGGGGAATGAAATTTAAAGGTTGAATAAAATGCATATGTGTGCATGAAATTAATAAAATGGATTTTTAAAATAGAAATAAATAATACCATGAGAGAATAGGAGTACACATGAAATAGAATCTTGATTCAACCTACCAGTAGTATAACTAGAAGAAGACTCATAATCCAAATCTAACTAATATCTAGTTAGGGGACACTCATTAAATGAAAATTTGGGGAACAAAGGGACAACTAAGAGTGAAAATAGGAACACATTGGGGAATGTGAGGGAAATTGGATTTTTAAATAAAATAAAAAAGGTATTTGCTTGTGAAACTTGGGGATAGTGTGATAAGTGTGTGGGTGAATAATATTTTTGTATGTATTTGTGTTTTGAGGCGTATGCACGATGTATTTCATGTATCCATTTTATGAAATTATAGCAGTGATCCATCACATGCTATTGAAATGAGTTCTTTGCAGGTGATAGATGAGGGTGCTCTCATGGCAAAACCAATCCACATTATAGACCATCTCACTCAACAACTATGACATCGAATAGTGGATCAGGTCAAAGTCCAGTGGGACAACTATAGTACACACTCGACGACATGCGAGGAAGAATATGAAATGTTTCAACAGTTTCATTACTTGTTTGATAAATTAGACATATAGATATATGTCATATACATTTATTTACTTGCATTTATATATTGTACAAACTTCGGGATGAAGTTTAAAACAAGAGGGGGTGTGTGTAACAAACTGTTCTACTGAGTACACTCTTATTGACGTATTCTTTGAGGACACTTGTGTGCAAGTGATGTGGCTATAGTACATTATGATTTCATTTCAATTATGAGTTATATATGATGTTGATGATGTATTGTAATTCATTTTTTCTTCCATATATATATATGTATTGACAGATATTATTGATGAGTTCTCCTAAGTGTGCAGGACACATGACAGGTTATGGATGTTGATGGCATCGATGGGCTTCCTTGGACTCTATATCAAGTCAATGAGTGGATTGTATTTTGATTGAGTATTTCATTTTACACACATGTGATACATGATAGATTGTAGTATGATTTATGTATGTGGATTATTGACACTATTTGTTTTAGTGGAAGTAGGCTTGACAATGCTTGCTAATCCGACTCACATAAGGAGTAAAGGGGTCATGCACAAAAACCAAACATTGAGGGAGAGGTGTGGCAACGTCCCTATCACAAAATACTAGCACTCTCGTCATGGCATGAATTGTAGGTTAAGGATTACCTAGTTCAAAAGGGCCATGATGTCATGGGAGTAGATTAAGAAATCCTTATTCCTTAGAATCCCTTAGTCTCTCACAAGGTATATTGAATGGAGTGTTGACTCCAAGGGTTGGAAAAAATTCCAAAATTAGTCTAAGGTGAGTGGCACCCTTGGATCATGGAGGTGCATCTTGAAGGGCACGTCGTGTAATTAAAACTTGAGTTAATAAATCTAGGTGTCCTAGAAAACATTGAAATGGTTAGAACTTGTTAGAATAAAATAATTAATTTAACAATAAATTATAAATTAAAAACCTAATAAGAGTCTAAGACTAAGTCTAAGTCTAAATTTAAATAAAGGACTAAATGAATTATGGCATAAATTAAAATATTTGAGAATATAATCAAACTATAGGAAAAATGGGAATAAAATTTAAAGGTTGGATAAAATGCACATGTGTGCATGAAATTAATAAAATGGATTTTTAAAATAGAAAGAAATAATAATATGAGAGAAAAATAGTACACATGGAATAGAATCTTGAGTCAACCTACCACTGGTCTAAATAGAAGAAGACTCATAATCCAACTCTAAATAAGCTCTAGTTAGGAGACACTTATTAAATGAAAATTTTGGGAACAAAGGGACAACTAAGAGAAACAATAGGGACACATTGGGGAATGTGAGGGAAATTGTCTTTTTAAATAAAATAAAAATGGTATTTACTTGTGCAACTTGAGGAGAGTGTGACAAATGTGTGGGTGGATAATCTTAATTTAATTAATTTAAAAGGTTAATTATTTGTGCATGAGGACATGTGTCATTTGGGTATTTTCTATAAAACAAATGTGGTAGAAGGGAAATGGGGTTCACATTTTCTTGGTATTATTATGCTGCGAAAATTTTGTGGACTATGTTTTACTTGTGAGAGTTGGGATACCAAGATTGTAAAAGGAGTGGAAGATCTTCCTTGCGAAGAAAGTCTTGGATATATTGTTTATTTATTTCTTGTGTGTGGGACCTTTGCGGCTCGGGGGGGATAAGGGGAAGAAGAGTACCCCTAGCATTGGTTGGGAGGTACCAGTGAAGTTTTATTGATTAGCAAGTGGGAGTACAGAAGGAGTGCAAGTTTTTGAAGTACATCTTCAAATCTCAGGCTTCATTGGTTTCGATATTTATTTCAAAAAATGTTGGAACTGAAGCATTAGGTTCCCCAACTATATCAAACTCCATGTGTTGGAGTAATATCATTCTTAAATTATGGAAGTGTGATAGTAAACTTCCACAGGGAATTCAAAATTCCATTGATATGATTCAATTGTATATTAACGAGAGGTAGATAACCAAAATTATGGTAAGCGTAAGCGTGTGATGGAAGTTTGTAAAAGATACTTAAAACACATATTTATGGAACCTCCTTGTTATACGCTTCCTACTAAGATAACCTTTATGTGGACACGATCTTGAAATTAGTTTATAACACTTTTAGGATTTGAGTGGTAGGAAAATAAAGAGTTTCTAAGGTGAGTTATATTGGAATAATAAATGATTCTTTATTGAAAGGAGTGTGAAATTTAAGTTGTGTATTTTGATTAATTAAATAGTTGACGGTCTTAGACCTTCCTACTAGGGTCTCTAGTAATTGTAATTATAATAATATAAGCTTTGTTATATTAATAATTTAATGAGTAAGGGATTGCATTAATGATTGTCATTAATGAGTTTATTGATGTAACTATTATTGTTTAGTTGATAGATAGTATTGTGACAATTTAAGAAGTTATAATCTACGATATAAATGATTATATAGGTAAAACGTCATTTTAAGTATTTGAAATCATCACCTACGCCTCTTAATAAATTTAAGTCTGAATTGTGTCAGTCTTAATTAAGTAGGTGCAATGAGTTTTTCTTAAAATTTGGTTAAGTCACTGGTAATTCTTTTAACCTGATAATGGTATTTAAATAGATCGTTATATATATATATAT
>JZKD02S0241479.1:309182-352223 GCA_000966675.3 Picea glauca | reverse complement strand
GAATAAATGAATTTATGTTTTTAATGTTGAAATTTTAAGTATTGAATTTTAGATTAGGACACGTTACGGGAATAGATATCTCCATGTTCCTCAAAACAATCGTCAGTCCTGAGACCTTAAATGGTCAAAATCAATCAGATGAATCATGGACTTGAGTGTTGTTTATGTGTCTTGGAGGTTGTTGTCACAAGGGAAAACCCAGGGTTCAACACTACAACGACGCACCAACAAAACCCTAACTATTGGCCCTTTCGGCAATACCTGTGAAGAAGATGAAGTCTCACCCGAGGTAGAGATAGGGGTGGTCGCAGGACTCAGGTGTCTACAACCTTAATTGGGACACATATATGTGATTATAACACTTGATAGAGCACTTAGCACCATTAATTCATCATTATTTAACCAATATCTACTTCGTAGAGAAAACAAAGCATCGCAACATTCACCCTGGTCTAATGTAGTTAAGCACTTAGCATAAATAAATGGATCAGATCCAACAGATTCAAGCACTAAGCACATTCACCTATATCAAATCCAACAGATTCATCATAGCACAAAGCATAAACAGATTTATCTATCTATTTATATCAAGCACTTAGCAAATAACACATAAATACACCAACACATCACACAAAGCAGAATAAAACAATATTTACGTGGTTCACCCCCACCCTGGGGCTACATCCACCAACTCTTCTTCTTTATTAACTTTAATCTGTCATCTACATGCACAAAGCCACAAAAACCTACTCCGCATAGGGCAGGAGATCTGCGCGCACCTCGCCAGATCCTCCTTCCCCGAGCTAGGTCTAGCACAAAGCCTTTCACAGTCTATTACAACCACTTGCACTTAGCTCTACAAGTTTCTCACAATATGCACAGAGCATCTACAAACCATACTTGCACTTAGCACTTAGCTTATCGGACTTTTTACTTATATCACCTAGCTACTTATTTATACTTTACAAAATAGGCCTAACCATGGATAAACCCATGGGCCAACATCCCATACCCATTACATATTACCAAATCCCAAAAAGGACCCAAAAAGGGTTAAAGATCCCACGATCTTTGCTTCATCTTGCACTTCATCTTCAACAGGCTGTCGAAGTCCCAAAATAGGTCAACTTAACCAAGGATCTCCCAAAAATTGGTCAAGTGTCAACAGGCCCCCAACACTCACCTGTGACTTGTCCCGCGTCACTCTGGTCTGACTAGTTCTGCTTCGAATGCCTCGAGCTACTTCAACTTGTTGTTGTGTTATGCCCTCCTGTTCAACAAACTCTTGGATAACTACATCGTTGATAGGTCCCTCTAGACGTTTTTTAGCTGTACTGACAACCTACTCTAGCTCTTCTCCTTGGCCTTCTACCTCTGTAAACAATTGATAGGCCTTGTCTTGTATGGGTTGGAGACTCTAAGTTACTTCCATAACTCTTCTCTGGATAGTATAATTTTTTTTTTTTGTAGTGCATTGCTCTTGGGAGCACTTCATTCTTTCCACAATTGACATGGAATTCAGTTGTGCCTGTATCTTTTTGGCTTGATACTTCACCTCTTGGAGTTGTGACTCTAGTCCCTTCAGTTCCAGGTTGTCTGTGAGTTGTTCATAGGTCTGGGAATTGCAATCAGTGAGTTTCTTACATTCGGTAAGAGCCTTTAGCCTTTCAACTACGCTACGGGAAGTGGCTTCTCTTTGGTCTCTTACATCTTGTGGGGTCTTAGGTACAATGCGTAGCTCTAAATATGTTATGCATTGTTGTAGCTACTGGATGGATTCTACGAGCTGGTTCACCTGCTGTGTAACTCGGTCTTCTGCCTTGATTTCTAAGATTGTCACAAATCGAAGTGCTTTGTTGACCGCTTCTTTTACTTCGAGTTTCTCCGTGAGAAACTGTTCCTTTTCTTGTTGTAGTTGTGCTTTTTATTCATCAAAATTCGCTTGGAGAGAAAGTGTTTCCTAGTATGCAGCACTGCATTGCTCTACGAGTACTCCTTGTACTTGTGTCAAAGCCTGGGTGTCTTTCTTTGTTTCTTACTATGCTCCTCGAAGGTGAGCTTCGACTGTATCAGCTAGGTGGTGGAGTTGAGCTGGCTCATCTCCCAATTCTGGTTCTCCTGGTGTAGTGCAGAATGCATGGCTGGACTATAGGGCCTGTTGTACCCCTTGGAGTTCAGTCTCAATTTGATCATACATATCCTCTTGCTTTTCTTCTTGTTTCTCTGCTATTTCCAACGAAGCATCTTGCAGGGCTACTATGAGGAAGTTGAAGTCATCAGAGGTGAGGGCGGTCTACATCTTGGTCATGGTGGCCTTCAATTTCTTCCGAGAGGAAGGTTTCAGAGGCGAACCTTTCCTCTTATTTAGGGGATCAACCTCATCTCCTTTCTTTTGTTTGACTTATTTGTCATCTAATTCTACGCCATCACTTCCTTGCTCTGGTGATATGGAAGAATTTTTTATGGATGCGCTGTCTAATTCTTGGACCTTTTTGGTCTTCTTTGTCCTACTAAGTCTGGGTGTATCCTATGTAGTTTATGGGATGTCAATGTCAGATATCTCCACAGGGTCTGCTAGAATAAGGAGGTCTGCTGACCAGTCCTTAGTGATCTCCTCCAAGTCTTCCTCTGTCAACTTGTAGTAGGACTGAAGTCGTTGCTTGTGTTTGTCAGTGCGCACTGTGATGTAAATAAAATGTCGATCTACGTTGAACTTCATCAAAGGCCTGAACCAGTGTAGAGTGTTCAAAGTCATGCAAGGCTTGGATTGTATGGCTATCTTTAGTTGATTGTAGTAGGTATGAAAAAAAACATTTGACTATCATTGTTTATTCATATTGCTTGAATACCACAAGGTACTGAACTTCACGGCTAGTGGTTCAAATGGCTCGATGTCTGGGAAGGTCGTACCTTCCATCATCTCCTAGGCAATAAAATCTATAAGGATCAAGAGCCAGCTGAAATGAAATTTATATCCTTGATCCTGTGCTTCTCTACAGTCGAGTTCCAACTAGTTCACCAGTTACTTTTCCTAGTACATCTGAAGGCCTTTCGCACACTTCCCTATGAGGTTGACTACAAAACCGGTGACTTGGGTATGTCATTTATTTCATACTAACTTCCCTAAAATCAAATGATAGGCAAAGCACACTGCACCACTCTGGATAGAAGCTACCTTGTGGCCTCGTGTGCCCTTTTAGACATCGCCATAAGTGTCCTTTATATTCTATGCTAGAGTGTGATCCATGGATTTTCTGGGGTAAAACTCTTGAGGATCAAGTCCTTGCATACTCAACCCTATGATCCGATTGATCATCATCGGATCAACTGTCATACGATAGTTTAGCCACAAATAACTGCCATGGTAACAAGATAGCAACAACTTGACACATGCATTCACCTCTTGGTATCTTTGGAAGTGGGGAATCTTCATGACGTTCAGTAGGGTGGACTATGCAAGGTTCATAGTCCACAACTGGGGGATTATCTTCGAATTCTTCCCCTTAGTTCTGGTCAGGTACTTATGTGGGGCGAGCATGTTGTAGAATTTCCAATCTCCAAGGTTAAAGTCACTAAACTTCAACACTGCAATCTTATCTTGGTCTGCTCGAACTGCGCATATCCCCTTCGAGAGCTATGATGTAACCAAGGTGTATTCAAAATATCTAGGCACGTTGTCTCAATTTAATGCACCACTCATAGGTAGTATATAGGAGGGTAATATGGTCAGGATCAATTTGACATTCACTAGATAATCCTTGTGCTTGGTTCGCTTTTCATCTGATGGTCAGATGGTCTGGCTCCACGAGCAGTGGATGGAGAGGTTGGCAATCCTCTGGTCGATGATGCTTGTACACCTATAGACATAGACATGACTCTTTCAATCATGAGGTTGATTAGAACTTCTTCAACAACCTTCTCTATAGCACTCAACTCATCCGACATACAGGCTCGGGGTTAACAACATTAGGTTCGGGGAGTAACTTAGATACTACAATAGAATAGACAACAAGAGTTTGATGATCACTGTATAAAATCAACTTAGTCTCTGGGCTTAAACTCTTGGTTGGAAAAAAATTTCTCGGTGCATGGCACGACGAGATAAATAGATAACTTGGAAATGGGTTGCTTGCAACGGGTATGAATCCTTCATTAACTATATTTATTTGTTATGGCGCGGTCCCAACAGTCGGATGGAAACTTGTCTGTCCATAAATGTCTTTCTACCCATTCGGAGCATTGGTCTAACGGTTATAATGTCCCCAACAACTATATTGCTTCGCCATGGCGAAGTTCCATGTGTTGTTGTTCTAATATCCTGACAAAGCACCAATTTTGCAAATTTTCCTTCTGCAAGGTTCCATTTGGAACCTTTTGCAACTTGTCGATCTTATCTCTCTTCTTACTTAGCTTTCTATCCTTCTTCCTAGTGAGCTTCGTCTCGGTATGCCTTTTTCCATTCTGATTCTTATCTTCTTTTGGCATAGTTACTTCGCGCTATTGAGATTCTTTCCTAAGATTCGAAGGTGATCCTTCTTCTTTATCTGGAATGGGTAATTCAATCTTCTGTGGGTTTTCTAGTGTTTTTGCAACTTCAACATCTGAGTCTCTAGTGTTAAATAGCTTTGATCTGTTCTTTTGTTCTTCAATCAAGTGTGTGATCCTTCTAGTCATGGATTCTTTTAACTCTTTCTTATGTTGTTCTAAAACTTCTTCTTCTTCTTTCATTCTGGCCTGATCTCTTTCAATCCAAGGTTTTCCTAGTAGCATGTTAAATGGGGAATTTTTCTCAATAAATTTAATAATCTCAAAATGTTCCTTTGTCGAAGTTCCATTAGCATTCATAGGTATCCGAGTGAGCTTTCCACATAGGTTTATCAAATTTCCTTTGAATAGTCCTATTCCTCCTAATGAATGAATCATAGCAGGCCTCCCTATAGCTTCCCAAGTTCTCTCTATCATGATATTCACCTATGTTTCCTCATCTAGAACACAGTCAATGTCGAAGTCTCCTATTCTTGCTTCAAGGCATTCTTTTTCTTTGAAGATATCTAATAATATGACATGTCGGTAGTCATTCAAGGTTTCTTTCATCTGTAGCAATACTTTTTCTAATTATTTCTGGGATTCTATCATAATCTTAGTTTCTGGATCTACCTTAGGGTTATCTTGTCTCATGTTCATTTCTTCAAGCTTAGCAATCATTCTAGGAAAATCCAATACTTCATGGTCCATATCTTTGCAACAAAGACAACTGGGTCTTCTCCCAGGGCATTCCTTAGCAAGATGTCCTAGTATTCTGCAACTATAACAGAGGGTTAATCCTCTCTTTCTTTTAAATGATCCCCAACCTTTCCTGTGTTGTGCGCTAGGATCATGGTAGCTAACCTGCAAACATTTCTTTCTAGGGTCCTGCATACACTTATTAGTCCAAACATTCTTTCTATGCATAGGTGTAACACATTTTTCACTATTCTTATCAGATTTACTCATATCAAATCTTCTTTCATCTATTAATACCCTAGTTTTCAAGCTAGGATAGAATCTATCAAACATACCTATATCCATACTATTGAAACAAAAAAATCCACCTATCTAACTTCTACAAAGCACAAAGCTTTCAGATCTAGAACTTTTCAATATTCTTACCTTTATCAGAGCATAGATCTTTCAGATCTTACCTCTTTTAATAAAAAAGTCTCACTTTTGCCTTTTTCAGAGAACAAAGCTTTCAGATCTTACCTCTTTTCTTCATATCAGACTTCTTTTCTTGGCATAGATCTTGTCAAACTAAGTAGAGTACTGCACACTAGAGCAACAGATCTACACACAGAGCTTGTCAAACTAAGTAGAGTACTGTGCACTAGAGTAACAGATCTATGAATAGAGCTTTCACAATGTCAGGTCATATCTTTGCACAGATCTTCTTCTTCCTCAGTTCCCATCAATCACAGTTTCAGGTCCCGACAACGGAACCATTTGTTGGCACAGGGGCAGACCCAGGGTTCAATGCTACAACAATGCACCAACAAAACCCTAACTACCGACCCTTTCGGCAACACCTGCGAAGAAGATGAAGTCTCACCTGAGGTAGAGGCAAGGGTGGTCACAGGACTGAGGTTTCTGCAACCTTAGCTGAGACACAAATCTGTGATTATAATACTTGATAGATCACTTAGCACCGTTAATTCATCATTACTTAACCAATATCTACTCTGCAGAGAAAATAGAGCATCGTAGGATTTACCCTGATCTAATGTATTTAAGCACTTAGCATAAATAAATGGATCATATCCAACAGATTCAAGCACTAAGTACATTCACTTATATCAAATATAGTAGATTCATCATAGCACAAAGAATAAACAGATTTATCTATCTATCTAGATCAAGAACTTAGCAGATAACACATAAATACACCAACACATCGCACAAAGAAGAATAACACAATATTTACGTGGTTCACCCCCACCTTGGGGCTACATCCACCCACTCTTCTTCTTTATTAGCTTTAATTAGTCCTCTACATGCACAAAGCCACAAAACCCTACTCCGCATAGGACATGATATCTGCGCACACCTCACCATATCCTCCTTCCCCAAGCTAGGTCTAGCACAAATCCTTTCACAGTCTGTTACAACCACTTGCACTTAGCTCTACACATTTCTCACAATATGCACAGAGAATCTACAAACCATACTTGCACTTATCACTTAGCTTATCGACCTTTTTACTTATATCACCTAGCTACTTATTTATACTTTACAAAATAGGCCTAAACATGGGTAAACCCATGGGTTGACATCCCATACCCATTAAATATTCCCAAATCCCAAAAAGGACCCAAAAAGGGGCCAAGATCCCGTGATCTCTGCTTCGTCTTGCGCTCCATCTTCGACAGGCTGTCAAAGTCCCAAAATAGATCAACTTGACCAAGGATCTCCCAAAACATGGACAAGGGCCAATAGAGGTCCTAACCTTGTAGGGTAGGTGGGGCGGGGTAGACATTTTTTCTATCCTTATGTGGTATGGTTTATCTATTATTAATAGTAATGTTGTATATGATCCTTATTGTGTGTTGATGTAGATGATATTAGAATGTGGAAATGTTGATGTATGTTATTGTCGCAAATCACTTGTTCTAACTGTTGTTTAAAAAAACAAATCCACCACTACTAAAACAACTTACATTTGTGTTTCAGCAAAAGGGAACATTACATATGGTATCATGAATTTAGAGCTCTGTAGAGTCATGTTAAAAATTTGCAAGACCGGAATTGGTTTCATTGTCCTAGGTATTTCATTTGTATTCTTTTGGAGAATTGAATTTAATTTAATTTCACTTCTTAATTAGATGCAGCTCTGGTATCAAGTTTGAATGGACGTCATCAGGTTTAATGCAACTTCGAATCTTATAATTTCTTGTTCACTGTAAAATCTTCCAGCTTCAAATTGAATATCGTTTGAATGTTGCTTGTTAATTGAAAGATCTAGATTTTAAGTTTGTAGTGACATCGTGGTTTAGTTTCTTTGCGAATTGGAATTTCGTTGATTTTTGTATGTCAAAATGGTATTATGGAACTAAACCTTTAGGGTACTTACAAAAATGGAATTCATTTCCTAAAGCACTTTCCGTTATGATAACTACTTGTTTAGTTTGTCTGATGGATTGAATTCATTGGGTCAATCCAAGAACTATGGAAGCCAAATTCATGACAGTCATTGCATAGTAGTTTGCAGCTATGGAAGCCAAATTTTATTAGTCACTATCGAGTCTCTTGCAATACAAGAACTTGGAAAATCATTGAGTCACCAAAAACCTCTGTGTTTTGGAGTTTATTTTAGATTAGTTGTTGTATACTAAATTGTTCAAGTCATAAACTAGAAATCTTTATGATCGTTGTTGAATCCTTGCAACTTAGAATTTAAGTATTTCTTGTCCTTTGTAATCATTGCAAATTATGTGCAATCCATACCTCCAAGTTTTATTGATATGTGTCACTGAAGTGAAGCATGGGATTCCCAAACTATATCAAGCTTCATGTGTTGGAGTAATCTCGTTCTTAAATTATGTAAGTTTGGTCTTACACGTCCACATGGTGTTTTAAATTCCTTTGATACGATTCAACTATATATGAACAAGTGGTAGACAACTAGAATTGTGCAACAAATTAATAATTGCATTGATTTTTTATTAATGAGTGGTAGACAACCAGATAATGTGCAAGAAGTAAATAATTTTGCTGAGTTTATAATAACAAGTGGTAGACAACATAGAGTTATCATAAATGTTAATGCATTCATTGATGTAACATTATTGTGACAATTTAAGAAGTTATTAATCTAATATCCAAATGATTATATAGGTAAATGGTCATTTTAAGTATTCAAAATCATCACTTACGCCTCTTAATAATTTAAGTCTAAATTGTGCCAGTCTTAATTAAGTAGGTACAAAGAGTTTTGCTTGAAATTTTGTTAAGTCACTGGTAGTTGTTTTAACCTCAAAATGGTATTTAATTAGATAGTAATATATATTGAAATGTTAGATTCTTTGAACAGATGAATTTAAGTTTTTAAAGTTGAAATTTTAAGAATTGAATTTTAGATTAGGAAATGTTATGGGAGTATATATCTCCATGTTCCTCATAACAGTCATAAGTCTTGAGATCTTAAATAATCAAGATTAATTGGATAAATCCTATTAAGAACTAAATATCAATATAGTATAGAAAAACCTCAGAATAAGTACTCAACGCCTTGAAAAAAAGATAATTTCATATAGTAAGCCTCTTTGAGGGGGAAACCTCCTTATACACCACACAAATGTTCAAGTACAAGATGATTTCAAATGAAAATGTCTCCTTGGTATATATAGGAGACTAGGAGGTACAATTACAACTAATGGACCCAAGTCGACATAAATAAAATAACATTACTAATGTAATATTCCCCAATTAAGGGGTAATGTGCCACTATTTAGGGCTTAACATTCCCCTCCCCTTCAGACAAGTGTTGTCTACAATGCTTGAGTAATTTTGGATTCTTCTGTATAAAAGACTCATCTTCCCAAGTGGAATCTTCAACAGGAAATTTCCTCCACTTAATGAGATACTCTGAAATGGATCTATTCCTTAGCTGGTGAATTCTTGTGTCAGTGATGGCTTCATCCTCCTATATTATTTTTCCTTCCTCGTAACATTCTTGCAATATAGTTTGAACTGGAATCTTGTCACCTATAACCTTTTTTAAGCATGAAACATGGAAAACTGGGTGTACTCTTGAGGATGTAGGTAGCTCCAATTTGTATGCCATAGTACCAATCTTTTGCAATAGCTTATAAGGACCATAGTACTTTGGTTATAATTTATTATCCTTCTTGGCTTGTTTGAGGGACATTTGTTTGTATGGTTGTAGTATTAAAAACACCAACCCCCTACTTCAAAACTTCTTTCACTACGATGTTGATCGGCTTGTTGTTTCATGCGATTATGTGCCATGGTCAGGTTGTCCTTTAAGATTTGGAGAACTTGTTCTTGATGCTCAATGTGATATTCCACTACTTGAAGCTTAGATTTTTCTTTTAGAGAAGAAGTGATGGAAGGAGGGTGGTATCCATAGAGTTCCATAAATGGTTTCATTTTTGTTGCATTATGAAAGGAAGTGTTATACCACCATTCTGCCAAGGGTAACCATTTGAACCATTTTGTTTGTTTATCAGAGACAAAGCAATGAATGTAGACTTCCAGACATTTGTTCACTATCTCAGTTTTTCCATTAGATTGAGGATGATAGGATGAGCTATGAGCCAATTGAGTGCCCAACCAAGCAAATAATTTTGTCCAAAAATGTCCAATGAAGATAGGATCTCTGTCACTTACAATAATATTTGGGATTCCATGTAGTTTTTGAATTGTCTCTATGAATGCGATGGCAACTGTACTGGCTTTGAAGGGGTGAGAGAGTGCACAAAAGTGTGTGTACTTGGTCAGTTTATCAACAATCACCATGATGACACTCTTTCCTTTAGACTTCAGTAACCTTATGATGAAATCCATGGAAACCTCCTCCCAACGCTGACTTGGGATGGCTAATGGTTGTAAAAGGCCTAGGGTCTTAATTGTTTCCACCTTATTTTGTTGGCAAACCAAACATTCTTCTATTAAACTTTGAACATCAGTTTTAAGGCCATCCCAAAAAAGTTTCTTTACGACCCTATGGTAGGTTTTCAAAAATCCCGAGTTCCCTCCTACTAGAGAGGTGTGCAATTCCAATAGTACCTTTTGCTTGAATTGGGAGTTCTTACATAAATATAAGCGATCTTTGTACCATAGTGAATAATTTTTCCATGTAAATGTATCTGACACAATGGAATCCTGTTGCAACCTTTGAATGAGAGTCCACACATTTTCATCATTCTTCCATTCATCCCTCACTTCTATTATCCAATCGGGTTGGATGATTGAGATAGCACATAAAAAGGCCTCAACATCTTCATCCTTTCTTGAGAGTGCTTCTGCCACAAAATTTTTCTTCCCTTTCTTATAAATTATTTCAAAATCATAACCCAATATCTTCGTCACCCATTTTTGTTGTTCTTCTGAAGATATTCTTTGTTCCAAGAAGTATTTAAGACTATCATGATCTATTTTGACCTTGAAGTGCCTACCTATTAGGTAAGGGCACCATTTCTTCAATGCATGTAGTATTTCCATCCTTTCCTTCTCATAAATGGGTTTGTGTAAGTCCTTTCCCTTGAGTGGCCAACTTTCAAAAGCCAGCGGCCTTCCTTATTGCATTAGGATAGCACCAATGCCATTTCCCGAGGCATCACACTCCATAATAAAGGTTTTTGTGAAGTCTGGTGTGGTCAATACAAGAGCTTTACACATCACCTCTTTAAGTTGTTCAAAATCTTTAGTTGCCTCTGGAGTCCATTAAAATGCATCCTTCTTAGTTAGTGTCGTTAAAGGTGCTTCTATTCTCGCATAGTTCTAAACAAACTTGTGGTAGTAACCTGTCAAACCCAAAAATCCTCTAAGATTATTCAATCTTTTGGGAATCAGCCAATCCATCATGGCCTTAATATTGTTAGGGTCTACCTTGACACCTTCATGAGATACAATATGACCCAAATACTCTACCTCCTTCACCCCCAATAAACATTTGGACGGTTTGGCATATAGTTGTTGCTCCTTTAGTAGTAGTAGCACCTTGTAAACATGTTGCACATGATCCTCCCAATACTTTCTATAGATTAGTATATCATCAAAAAAATACTAACACGAATTTTCAAAGGAAGGGCTTGAAAATAGAATTCATCAACCCTTGAAATGTGGAAGGTGTTTTTGTAAGGCCAAAAGGCATGACCAAAAATTCATAATGGCCTTCATGAGTTTGGAATGTTGTTTTTGGGATATCTTCTTCCTTCATTCTAATTTGATGATACCCTGAATGAAGATCCATCTTTGTGAAATAGATTGCTCCATGTAGTTCATCTAACAATTCATCAATGACAAGAATGGAAAACTTATCTTTAATAGTGATCTTGTTGAGCTCTCTATAATCTGGACACATATGCCATGAGCCATCGTTCTTGAATACCATTACCACCGATGCAGAGTAAGAACTTTGGCTAGGTCTAATAATGAAAACCTCTAACATTTATTCAACCATACGCTCAATTTCATTCTTCTAGGCATAAGGGTATCTGTATGGCCTGATGTTAGGAGGAACACTCTCAGGAATTAGATGAATATCATGATCATGATTTTGAGTGGGTGGAAGACCTTTGGGAATTTCTTCAAATACTTTGGAATGATTATCAATGATCCCTTAGAGATCTAGGGGAATAGATGGCTTAGATGTTTGAACATCTACTGAGAATAGTTGTGAAATAACACTTTGATTCCAATTTTTCAATAATTTTTTCATGCCATTGGAGCTTATCACCTTACTGGGTTTCCTAGTGATACCTCTTAACTGAATTTCTTTTCCTTCCAATAAAAATTTCATGAAAAGTTCTTGAAAATTAAAATCCATTGTTCCTAATGATTGTAACCATTGGATTACATATTCCCACATAGTAAGATTGATCTTATTGCATTTTCCTGAGCAATTGATAGTTCTTCCATATGCAATCATTACTTGAAACTCTGGCACTGGATATACAAAGCAATTGAGAGATTTGGCTAATTTATAGTGAATGAAATTATGAGTACTAACAAAATCAATTAGGACTATTACCCTTTTATTTTTTATATATTCTTCGATCTTGAGGGTTTGAGGAGTGTTAATTCCAGCCAATACATTACACGATATCGTGGGAGTCAACTCTTCAGAAGAAATCGCTTCTACGCTTTCATCTTGAGATGGTTATTGTTCTTCTTCCTCTTCACAATCTATGTAGAATAATTTCTTCTCACCACACTTATGTCCCTTACTGTACTTGTTGTCACAATTAAAGCATAAAACATTTTCTTTTATTTCCTCCAATTGTTGAGGTGTCAACCTTGTAGGTTGAGGTGTTTTAGAAGAAGGAGCATTATTCTCTCGATATATGTTCAGATTGGTCCTTCTAGTAGCCATAGCCATATATTTACTTTCAACATTTCTTGCCACCCTAAATGCATTCTACAATGATTTGGGTTCCCAAAGGAGAACCTCATGTTGAATGTTATCCTTTAAAGTTCCTATGAATACATCAATCAAGTGCTCATATGGAATATTTGTTACCTTTATATTCAATATTTGAAAGTTCTCAATGTGCTCTGTAACTGAACCCTTTTGCTTGAGATTTATCAATTGGCTAAAGAAGGTATTTCTCCTTGTATCCTCATAGTGTGCTATCATTTCTTCCATGAAAATTGTCCATTTGACGATTCATTTGCGAGCAAAAAATCCATTGATACCATACAAATTGATTGGGTTCTAAATATAAAGAAGCAATTCGTACCTTTTGTGTATGTGGAACATTATGTAGATCAAAGAATTGCTCCATCTAAAGTATCCATGTGATTGGGTCCTTTCCATCAAACTTCCTCACATCAATCTTAGGAATGTGGTTGGTCTTCAATCCAAAGTTGGAGTTTCTCCAGTCTTGATTCATCTTCCTTATGCCCTCATCATAAATTTCATGGGATACATTTTCACTTTCAGGTGTCCTCTCTATTAGGAAAATTTTCAATCCTTCCATGATCTCCCTTTTTAAACCATCCATCTTAGTATCCATTATTGCCTCCAATTTAGCTTCAGTTGAATCCATCATCCTTTGTAGTTCATATTTTTTCACTGTCTTCTTTTGTGATTCATTTATGTCCCTACACATTTCTTCACCTTCATCAAGAGTCCAAGTAGGACTATCTAGAGGCTTATTTGGTGTAGAAGTTCCATTTTCTAGTGGCATGTTGGCCAAGTATCACTTTTAAACCTTGATTTTGAGGTGGTTCTGCTAGAAAATATTTATTTTGTTGTATCTCCAAAGTTTCGGCCCTTCTGGGTATGAAAAATTCTTTTTTGTAGTTCTCTGATATTTCTTCTCTACAATGCCACATGTCTAATCAAAATTGGATGTTCCAAGTGGAATTTACGGTAACTTCCCCACAACTTGATGATTTTTGGCCTTTCCAGGAGATCTCACTTGTATAGAGTGTCCTGCACAAAATAATTGATCTACAATTATGAAACTTGGACCATAAATACTATGGACTATCCATTATCCAATGAAACTAGTCTCACTCAATTTGGATACTCTAGGAAGAAGTTAATATTGTTTTACCCAGAACAACTGCTTGAGACTAGTCAATAGGACTAGTCAGATACCCTATCTTCCACAGGGTGTATCTACAAATGTAATATGCCCCTGTTAGGCACTTTAATTGTCTAGATAAATAGAAAATTAAGGTGTTCAATATAAATATTCAACACAGGGAAGTCTGTTGTTTCAAGATAATTGTGCACAGTGTATGCTAGATTATGAAAGCAACACTAATCTAATTTTAGTGGGGAAGTTTAAAAAAGAAACAAAAATTATCACTGACACAATTATGCTGATACAGCTGGAGTTCTACAGAATTGAAATAATAGTTGAAATCTAAACTAATGAGTGTATAAGAATCCTGGATTGCCTACTCTAAATTTTTATTTCACTTTTGCAGGAAGAAGTTCTATACTATTTGCAGAAAGTAAATCTACTTATTGCAAGAAAGTAATTCACACTTTTATTTTCTTTTACTTGGAAACAAGATTTTAATCTAATGCAGAAAAAGGGAAATCAATTCTCCAGCAATGTTCAACAATCAACTTCTAATTCTCATGAGACAGATTTATGCACATCTAACAAGAAGGAACTAGACTGTAACAACAATTGCATTCTATAATTGTTTAACAGATAAATCATTCATATTAAAACAACTACTCTGGAATTCAAAACATAGGGGAATCTGTGAGGAAGGTGGGCCCTTTCCTTCTCATTGAATCCACCTAAAGAAATAGGCTACAGTTCGCTAAAGAAACTCAATACACTCTTTTATTGATTTGCCAAAATGTTTGTGTACAATAAGATTTACTCTACTTCACTTTATCAAAGTCAAAAATCCGTCCCCACTGATTACAAAAGATCTACTATTTAAAGTCAGAGTCATTTAGTTAAAACAAAATCAGAACAGCCTTGAGAATCCCCGATTCTCAAGTTGTTAGAATGATATCATTAATACAAGATCTAGAACTAATCTTGTAAGATAAAACATGTAACAGTAGGTGTAGCATCTTTCATGATCAATGGCATTTGTTGCAGCAGTCATGTAATGACAGAATTAGTGGCATTTGTTGCAGCGTTCATGTAATAATAGAAACAGTGGTACATGTTGCAGCAGTCGTGTAACAACTTCTAGGATTGGTGCATAGTTGTAACAACTTCCAAAATTGGCCCATAGTTGTAACAGCTTCCAAGATTGGTGCATAGCTATAACAGTTGGTGTAACAACATCAACCATTCTTCAAGACTTGGTTGTTCTATACATTTTGATCATTAGTTGAATCATTTTATGGGTAAAACATGTGAACGTTACCAAAGAAACATGTTAAGTAAGTCAAAATATAAAAGCAAGATGAATGATTCATACCCTGGGAAAGAAAGGTCCTAGCACGCATTATAGTAGGCATTAGATTAGATATGATAAGGTTGAATGGGAAAAATATGTGGTGAAAAAGGGAGATTTCTGGGTTCTAACATGCCCCCCAACTGGAGACATTGCATGTCCTCATGAAAAACACATTAAATCCTCACTTTGTAGCTGAATTAGGGAACTATCTCCTCAATGAAAAATTGCTAAGATAAATTGCTAAGTGCCTGGATGAAAAAATTCCGTGTCAAAAAGAAAATCTATTGTGTCAACAATCTTTCTGAGTTTCCTTGTCTTGAAGAATAGAATCAGTTTGAGTTGCTTGACTAACAAATCGTGAGGGAAACAAAGGTTCTTGTTTGAAAGCTATTGGTAAACCAGCAACTACCTTATGACGTTGAGATCTTCTTAGTTTTTTTGGTTTTTGTGTAGTAGTATTTTCATGTTCAGTCTTGACTGAGAGAGTTGTTGGTCCTTCAGCAACTGGCACTTTTACTATCTTATAACCTTCTTCAAAGTAAATGTTTCCACAGTCAAAGCACATGAGCTCTTTATTTATGTCCATAACAACTTTTGTCAATGCTAGTATGTCTAAGGTTGTCCCTTCTGGATTATTCTGTTGAGTAGCCTCCACCTCTTGTTTCAGTCTATTTAACTCTGCTTTGAGGCTTTCATTCTCTATTATTAGTGTAGTAATTCTGGAATTTTCTATATTCTTGATCTTTCTCTCAATTTGGGCAAATAATTGGGCAAGTGGTACATCCTCAGTATTATTTGTAATTGGTTCTTGTGTGGCAGTTATACCGTCTATAGTTGTTTCTTGTGGAAAAGTTTTTTCTTGTGTAACAGCTAGGTCTGTCATGACTGGTTCTTGTGGAACAGTCTCGACTTGGACAGTTGATTCTTGTGGAACAACTACATCATGCATGACTTGTTCTTGTAGACCAGTCCCATCGTTTGCATCTGTCTATATTGCCACTAGTAGTTCACTGGAAGAGACTGGTTCTTGTGTGATAGTCCCTTTATCAACCATAGAGGATAATGGATGAAGAATAGGAATAGCTTGTTCCATATCTTGCCATTCAATTGTTGCTTCTGCAGACCTGGTGGACCTGGTTCTTCTCCTAGGTAAAATAGAAATGAAAGCTGGGGCTTTCTTCTTCGTTGCTGGAGGAGGAACAGGATGTTCATCCTCAACAACACAAGGAGGAAATTATGGTATACTGGGGTCTACTATGATCTATACATCGTCACTTGATGTGTGATGCACAAAATCATCAAGTGGAGTCAATGATTCTTCTGTGATTAGAGTATATTCGGTCTGAATTGAGAGGATAGTTTCTTGAAGTTCCTTTCACAAAGTAAAACTTGGTATACGTATCTCTATAGAGTTCTCTATCATAGTAGAAGAAGGGCTCCGAGTTGTTGCTAATGTAATTCGGTCAAGGTCTTTTCGACATTTTCCCTTGAATGGATGTTTTCTTTTTTGAGATAATCCACTGGTAGTGACAGTAGGGCTTGGAATGATTGTTGCAGCAATAGGAGGCTCTTGTGTTACTATTGGTGCAATAAAAGAGGGGGTAGTCAGACTTGTTGTTGTAGTGGACCGTGCTGACCTTGTTTCCTTTCTAGGTGATCCAGAGATAGGAAAAGGAGTTCTCTTCTTAGGAGAAGGGGGTAATTTTTCAATGAAAACTATTGCATCCAAGGGCTATGACTCATGTCTTGGTCTAATAGTTGGATGTTCATTGGTTGGCTCGATCATAGCTACAGGCAGTGTCAATTCAATTCCATCAAGGCTTGTCTGGTTGGTGCTAGAATGGGCCCAGGTTGGGCGTGTGATTCTCTGAGTCATCTTACAGGCAGTGACAGTAGGGGTTTGGACTGCTTTTGTAGCTGAGGGAAAAGACTCGGGAAGAGGTCCAATCATATCTGTAGGTATAGAATCTGGTTAGTCTTCTATGACAGGTAATGGGTTATTGGAAATGCCCATACCTCTGTGAATTAATAGTCTGATGAGTCTGTGATTAGAAAGGCAGTTCTTGGGGTTCTTGGATTTTTTTACAAAATAAGCCATGTTATGCAATGAATGGAGGAGAAAATAAAGAATGTTTATGAATTTCTGATGTCACGGATGTGATAATAAGATGAAATCATAAAAATAAACAACTTGGTACCTACCTTCGCAGGTAATATATCTTTTGACAAACTCTGCTACTTTCCCCCAAGGCTCTGGTAAGGAATTGATATATGCACCTCTTCCTTTGGTCTAAACTTGCTCATTGTCGATGAGGAAACCCTTATGTGCATCTGGAAGATGTGTTTTTCTGTTAAACCATCGGTCTCCTGTTGTTGGTAACCTTGTCATAGCAATAATTATTTCTTCTAACACTGGAATCCTTACCCCATTCACCATTAAATATCCTTTGGTGAGATTTTGACTAAACTCCAATACCTCGTCTTCATTAAACCCCTTTAGCTTCTTAAAATACGATATCCAGTCGGCCTGGAGAAATATTTGGTAGGCCTTTGGGTGTAACAACAAAGTGTCCAGATTTGCGGGTTCATATCACACAACTGATCCTCCCATGATGTTGCTTGAGAGTCTATCAGGCATGTAGGAGGTGAAACTAGCACCTAAACTAGAGACATAGCAAGTTCGACGTGTTTTGCATAAAGAATATAGTGTCTCGACAAAAAGAAGTGTGGTTGAAAAGGTGGTGGAGGTGAGTATAAAATGTGGTTTGGACAACTAGATTTGTGTTCCCCCCCCAACTAATCGGATTGGCTCCAAGTGCATCGATTTAGGACAACCGATGAGTAAACAGGAAAGCACGCTTTTATATATTCATTAATTTAACACATAGTATTAGTCACATACCTGATGTCTTACTGCACATAACGTTCTGTCAGAGTAACTGCACTGGCCAACCGCCATCTGAGTCACGTGGAATAGTTGAGATGATGAAGGATGGTGTGAGAAATGATGATATGACAACTAGAGCAGAGATGGAGTCCTTTCTATGGTTGATCAGCTAGAAATCGTTGGATGTGAAGTCAAGTAATGATGAAGCAGCACTTTCGGATAGAGAAAGTGGAAAAATATAGTAGTGGTATTAACAAATCTGCGGTGTTGTAGCATGGAAAAATTGTAGAGCTGGAGTAGAAGCATTGGCAGAAATGCGAAAAAGAAAGAGTGAAGTGGCAAGAAAGAATAATAGCGATTAGCAGGTACTTTAGCCAGAATGGCAGAGGTAGGTGTAACAACAAATGAGATGGTCGGAAAAGAAAATGGTGTAACCACATAAAAAAACGACCATTGTGTAATGGTAGGAAGTTGGCCACTTTATTGGAAAAGGGTGTAACAACATGGAAATCAACCAATTTATCGGAAAATGGTGTAACAGCATGGAAATCGGCCAATTTATCGGAAAAAGGTGTAACAACATGGAAATTGGCCATTCTATCGGAAAAGGGTGTAACAGCATGGAAATCAACCAATTTAACGAAAAAGGGTGTAACAGCATGGAAATCGACCAATCTATCGAAAAAGGGTGTAACAACATGGAAATCAACCAATCTATCAGAAAAGGGTGTAAGAACATGGAAATCGGCCAATTTAATGGAAAAGGGTGTAATAGCATGGAAATTGACCAATTTATCGGAAAATGGTGTAACAGTATGGAAATCGGCCAATTTATCGGAAAAGGGTGTAACAACATGGAAATTGGCCAATTTATCGGAAAAGGGTGTAACAACATGGAAATCGACCAATTTATCGGAAAAAGGTGTAACAGCATGGAAATTGGCCGAACGCTGCATCACTTAGTTTTTAGGAAGTTTTTCAACTTCCGTAAACTAATCGTTTGACTCTTTTTTCTACACTCAACCTTGTTGTTCATCAATTCACCTGCACACACATAACTGCCTGATACCCTTCAAGGATGAATTTATTAGCATAGTAAAAAAAATAGAAAGATTTCAAACAAAAATAGAGAAATGCAAATTTTGTTGAGTTTATTTATATACAAGGTATGAGAAAAATAAGTCCTAAGGTTCAGAAGAAAAAGGAGCAAGCTCCTTTCCTTTTAAGAATTGATAACCTGTATCGACTATACATCTAGTTTTGAATTCTGTCTTGGACAGTGGGCGTTGATACAGGCGCAAGCGATGACCATTTGCATGTAACTGTGTATTGGATCCATCAATAGTGATCAAACTGACTGTCCCATTGGGAAAAACAATGTCTACCTCATAAGGTCCTAGCCATCATGTATGCAGCTTGCCCTAAAGTTCTTTAAAGCATGAATCATACAACAGAGCCCAATATCCTTTCTGGAATAATTTCCTCTTGATGACTCGGTCATGCCATTTTGTTCTATGATGTTGAATCACCATGGTTTGATGAGTAGCGTCCAAACGCTTTTCATCAAGCTCATTGAGCTGCTTCAATACGGCCTTCTGTGCCATAGTCAAGTCAAGGTTGACTACTGATGCAATTCTTAAATCTTTGATTTCAAATTCAATGGGAAAAACAAGGCTTTTTCCATATACCATCTCATAAGGAGAAAAAATAGTTGTGTTCCTCCAAGTAGTTCGGTAAGCCCATAGAGATTCATGTAATCTGTCTGACCAATCTCAATGATGTTCTCTCATTGTTTTAGTAAGAATGTCTTATAAAACTTTGTTGGTGCTTTCCACCCGGCCATTGCCTTGTGGATGGTATGGAGAAGCTATTATATGTAAAACATGATATTTACTGAGTAGGGTTTCAAACTTATGTGATGTGAAGGGAGGTCCTCCATCAGTTATTAATTCTTTGGAAATTCCAAACCTAACAAAGATATCTTCAAACAAGAATGCTAAGACAGATTCTTCTGAGGCCCTAATGAGTGATTGTGCCTCTACCCACTTGGTCATGTAATCTGTACAGACCAATATATAGACTTTCTAATTAGAAGGTGAGTTAATGGGCCCTATGAAATCCATGGCCCATCTCTCAAAATTCTCTAATACTACCTGGGGTTGGAGAGGCATCTCATCCCTATGATTTGGCTGACCCATTTGTTGGCAACTATCACAAGTTTGAACGTATTTCTTGGCATATTGAAATATGGTGGGCCAAAAATAGCCCATCCTTAAACTTTTATGCCCGGTTCTTTTATCAACAAAATGACACCCACAAGGGCCATCATGGGAAGCTTTCACTATATCATACACTTCATCATCCCTTACATATCTCCTAATTTCTTGATCCATGCCTGTGTAGAAAAGGTATCCTCCTATCCAACTATACCGAGCACTCTTCTAAATAATCTTCCTTTTTTCTTGAGGAGATAGATGTGGAGGTACCTTCCCTACAACCAAATAATTAGCAATGTCTGCATACCAAGGTGAGTGAGAAAATAATGCAAACAAATGTTCATCAGGAAAGGAATCATCTATAGGCGAATTATCATCATTTATATGTAACCTTGAGAGAAAATCAACAACCACATTTTCTTTTCCTGGTCTATCTACCATAGTGATGTCAAATTCCTGTAATAGTAACAACCATCTTGTTACCCGGGCATTAGTAATAGGTTTATTCATTAGATATTTAATTGTTGTATGATCATTATGAATAAAAGTAGGATAACTAGTGACATAATTCCTGAATTTATTGATTGCATAAACTACTGCTAAGAATTCCCTTTCAGTAAATATATAATTTAATTCAACAGGATCCATATTCTTGTTGATATAGTAAATAGCATAGGGATCTTTGTCCTCCTGTTGCCCTAGTACTACACCTATTGCAGTATCTAAGGCATCTGAAGAAATGTGAAAAGGCAGAGCCCAATTGGGCCCTCTCAAAATGGAAGTTGTGGACAATTTCTGCTTCAGATCTGCAAAAGACAATTCACAGTTGTCAGTCCAACGAAAGTCAACATCTTTTGTTAATAGATAAAACAAGGGAGAGGAAAGTTTGGAATTTTTTTTAATGAATCTCTTGTAATATCCAGCATTTCCTAAAAAACTTCTTACCTCTTTTTGAGTTGATGGAGTTGGAATGTCCAAAATTACCTAGATTTTGGCTAGGTCTACCTGAATTCCTGCATAAGAAATGAAGTGTCCCAGCACTACACCCTCGCTCATCATCATATGGCACTTTTTTGTACTTAGAGAAAGATGAGACTGTACACATCTTTTGAGCACTTTTTCCAGATTAGACAAAGCTTCATTGAAATCAATTCCATAAAGTGTAAAGTCATCCATGAATATCTCCATACAACCATTCACCATATCAGAAAAAATACCAATTACAACTCTCTGAAAATTGGTTGGTGCATTACACAAGCCAAATGGGAGAACCTTGTAGGAAAATGCACCCCAAGGGCTGGTAAAGGTGGTCTTTTCTTGGTCCTATGGAGGAATTTTTATCTGGTTATAGCCACTAAATCCATCTAAGAAAGAGAAAAATGTTTTCGTAGCTAGGTTGTCTAGAACATGATCAATAAATGGCAGAGGGAAATGATCATTTTTCATGGCCTTATTAAAGGATCTATAGTACACACACACTCTCCATTTACCATTCTTTTTAGGTACAATAACCAACGGCGAGACCCACTCGTTGTCTGATATAGGGTAAATGAAATTGGCATTGAGAAGTTTCTGGAGTTCTTCCTTAACAATTTCTTTAAGGTTTGGGTTCATCCTCCTTTGGGGTTGGAAAATGGGTCAACATTATTCCTTAATGTATATATGGTGAGTGCATAGTTCATAGGAAATTCGTTTCATATCCATGTAATCCTAGGAAAATGCTTCTTTATGTTCAATCAGTAATTTAATCAATCAATGAGTTTCAACAGTGGATAGATTGGGATTTATGTTCAAGGTTTTTCCAGGTTCAATTTCTACAACAATGCTCTTAGAACTAAATTTAGGAAATAATTCAGTTGTTGTTGTTTCATCATCTGTTGTTACAACATTTTTTGTTATAGTGGTTGTTGTTTCAGCTGAATCAATTTGATTTTCAATAGTTTATGAGAACGTTTTTGAGCTCATCTCTCCCTGGGCGATAGGGTCAAAGATTCTAATCAATCGGTGGTGCGTGTTCTGTCCAACAACAAAGGAGTCACAGATAAAGAAGTTGATTAACGCGTCCTATGTCTCGTCTTTGAAACTTATGGGTTTTCCTATGGTTAGCACAGGCAGAGCACTTTCATCCTCATTGTCCATCCATAAAGAATTTTCAGGTTCCACACTGGGTGTAGCATGAGGATACAGGGTCAGTTTTTTTGTGCCATAACCATCAGAGATGGTCATGGAACTAGATCTACAACCAATGAAAGCATCAACTGTAGCTAACTATGGTCTTCCCAGAATTAGAGGGTGACCCCCCAGACGGGTTTTGGGTTGCAAAACGAAAAAATCAGTAGGATACTCCCATGAATCTACTGAAATGACTAAATTATCAATTACTCCTTCTGGTCTGATGGTAGAACGATCAACTAATTCTAGAACAGTAGGAGTATATTGGAATTTTGTTCCGAGTTGCAACAATTGTGTAGTTTCTATTGGCATGATGTTAATTGTTTCCCCTAAGTCGACTAGCACATGGGAAATAGATGTCTGACCAATTTTAACAGTGACTGTAGGGTTTCCTGGGTCACCATATTTAATAGCTGGGGTTTTACCTAACATCAGTTCAGACAAATCCCCCACCACATGCACTCTGAGGGGATCCCTGGGTTTTCGTCCAGATATTTTTATATAGAGATATTTTATAGTATTGGCATAAATAGGGACATCTCTTATCACTTGCAATAGTGGAATATTAACGTGCAAATTTTGCAATTCTCCTAAGAGATTGAAAGATGGTAATTCCACAAGTTTGGTAATTGTCAGTCTTTCGAGAAATGGTGAGTCTTCTGACTCTATAATAGGTTGATCAATTTCTTCTGTATCAGCAGATGTTCTTTCCCCTGATTCCTTGTCTGATTCTAAAGATGGATCATCTTCAATTATTGGCTCGACTATTCTCCCAGATATTAATTTCATTTCATCACAAGGCATAGGAGTAATAGACAAGGCTGGCACATTGTGTATATATGTTCTGAATGGCCTTATTATTTGGGTTTGGGTTAGGTTGCACAGGCATCTGAGGTTGTAAGCGAGGATTGTTCAATGGGGCATTGGGAGGTAACTGCAACTGTTGTTGCTTGTACTGGGGTTGGAATTGTTGTTGATAGGGGTTCGGTTGGTGATGGTTTTGATAATTGATCTATTTTTGAGGGCATCTCCAATATGGGTTCCATTGTCCATGATGATTATGTTGATGGGGCATAAGTAACCATGCATTGGGATATTGATAAGGGGGTGGCATATGATGTGGAGGGGGGACATTCCTTTGGCCATATAGTGGTTGATTGTTCCAATAATTAAGTGTTGCAGGAGAGAAGTGAGAGTTCATACCTTGACCTCTTGGCTTCCATTGTCTCCTTTGTGTTATTAGATAGACAACCTTTGCTTACTCATTAGTTTACTTCATTGATTATTTTACTCCTGGTAGAGAGGGGCATTGGTCAGTAGCATGATCTAATTCACAAATAAGACATACCTGGACACTGTTCAGCGGGCACTCCCTTGGTGGATGTTTCTTTCTACATTTCGGACAGAAAATGCACAATGATTTCTCTGATTCTGCTTGTTTCTACTTAACCTACAAAGTGTATATTTATGAAGCAAAAGAGTTAATCATATCTTTTTTGAAATTTTCTAACAGATTACCTATTTTTTCTCTTGTTGCTCCTCCATTGGCTGATTTATGTACCCTTGAAAAAGTGGTATCATTGGTAGCTGACCTATT
Organism: Picea glauca; assembly: GCA_000966675.3. NCBI lineage: Eukaryota > Viridiplantae > Streptophyta > Pinopsida > Pinales > Pinaceae > Picea > Picea glauca. Next base: position 328,249 of record JZKD02S0241479.1, on the reverse strand, counting down.
CTTTATAGATCCTCAAGAACATCTTTTATAGATATCTACAATGTCCTCATAGGATTCCTTAGATATATCGCCCTTGCCAAGCATATTCAACATATCTAAACAATCTTCTCTAACTCCTTTAAGCAAAATAGTTTTCAGAATGTCCTTACTCACATTCGGATGTCCAGACCTTTGTAGATTATACTGGAGTCTCTCCACAAAATCTTCAAGGATCTCATCCTCCTTCTGAGACATTTTGAACAATTCCTCTCTTCATTCTCTTGTTTGGCAGTAGTCTTGGTACTTGTTCAGGAAAAGTTGCCTCATTTGTACCCATGTTGAAATGTTCTCTCCTCTAAGGTTCATGAACCATCTTAATGCATTACCCTTCAATGTAGTTGGAAACAGTTTAAGATTTTTTGCAGTGGTAGTGTAGTCATAGCTTCTACACAAAATGTCAAATTCAAATAGAAACTCATCCGGATCCTCAGTACACAATCCATGAAAATTTGGCAGAACTGAGAGAGGTATGTTTTTTATAGGAGCCATCCCTCGTGTGGGAACATCAGAAATAGGAAAAACTAAGGTAGAGATAGTATTTTCATTATTTACCTGATCTTTGTTGTTTTGTGGGTTCTCTTGGTGGAACTCTTCTTCATTATCCCCTTTATTTTCCATATGTGCTCTTTCTCTCCACTGAATATGAAAATTATCCCACTCTTCTTTAGTGACTATCCGACCGTTGATCCGATAAATCGTTTCTTCTGGATCTTCTTTGTTCCGAGCTATACTTCCTTGATCTTCAATGTTCTCTAGTGTTGCTTTCTTATTTGTTGGTGATAAATCTTCAGCTTCGACTTTAGTTTCATCTCCAGCCCTTGATGAAAATGATGTTTCAAGAAGGGGTAGTTCTGAAGAATAAGGATTACGTCTTCTTGGAGGATTTGCAGGGTGAAAAATAGATCCTGAAGAAGAATATGATCTGGCTATAATCTCATCAACAAAGGTTTTCCTTCCCAGTGTAGGATTTCTTCCTCCACGTCCTCTAGTACCTGTAGGGTTAGTATTTTGGGGGATACATCCTCGCGTTCCTCGATTCATGCAAACTAATCATTCCTTAGAAAGAAAACTAGTGTGCTTACAAAAATCTATAATTATCTTCCCCGACAATGACGCCAAAATGTTAGGCACTTTAATTGTCTAGATAAATAGAAAATTAAGGTGTTCAATATAAATTATCAACCTAGGGAAGTCTGTTGTTTCAAGATAATTGTGCACAGTGTATGCTAGATTATGAAAGAAACACTAATCTAATTGTAGTGGGGAAGTTTAAAAAAGAAACAAAAATTATCACTAACACAATTGTGTTGATACAACTGGAGTTCTACAGAATTGAAATCATAGTTGAAATCTAAATTGATGAGTGTATAAGAATCCTAGATTACCTACTCTAACTTTATATTTTACTTTTGCAGGAAGAAGTTCTATACTATTTGCAGAAAGGAAATCTACTTATTGCAAGAAAGTAATTCACACTTTTATTTTCTTTTACTTGGAAACAAGATTTTAATCTAATGCAGAAAAAGGGAAAGTCGTTCTCCAACAGTGTTCAACAATCGACTTCTAATTCTGATGAGACAGATTTATGTGTATATAACAAGAAGGAACTAGACTGTAACAACAATTGCATTCTAGAATTGTTTAACAGGTAAATCATTCATATTAAAACAACTAATATTGAATTCAAAATAGAGGGGAATCTATGAGGAAGGTGGGCCCTTTCCTTCTCACTGAATCCACTCAAAGAAATAGTCTACAGTCCGCTAAAGAAACTCAATCCACTCTTTTATTGATTTGCCAAAATGTTTGTGTACAATAAGCTTTACTCTACTTCACTTTCTCACAGTCAAAAATCCATCTCCACTGATTACAAAATCTCTGCTATTTAAAGTCAGATTGATTTAGTTAAAACAAAATAAGAACATCCTTGAGAATCCTCAATTTTCAAGCTGTTTGTATGATATCATTAACACAAGATCTAGAACTAATTTTATAAGCTAAAACATGTAACAACAGGTGTAGCAGCTTTCAGGATTGGTGGCATTTGTTGCAACAGTCGTGTAATAGAAAAATCTGTGGCATTTGTTGTAGCAGTCGTGTAATAGAAAAATCCGTGGCACCTGTTGTAGCAGTCGTGTAACAGCTTCCAGGATTGGCGCATAGCTGTAACAGCTTCCAAAATTGGTGCATAGATGTAACAGCTTCCGAGATTGGTGCATAGATATAACATCTAGTGTAACAACAGTGGCCATTCTTCAAGACTTGGTTGTTCTATACATTTTGATCATTAGGTGAATCATTTTATGGGTAAAACATGTGAACGTTACCAATCAAACATGTTAAGTAAATGAAAATATAAAAGAAAGATGAATGATTCATACCTTGGGAAAAAAGGTCTTATCATGCATTATAGTAGGCATTAGCTTAGAGATGATAAGGTTGAATGGGCAAAAGATGTGGTGAAAAGGGGACATTTATGGGTCCTAACAGCCCCAGAAGATGAAATTTTTATCACAGATACCTTACTAATTTCTGTGAATAACCTCCGGATTTCTGGGTCTGAAACACTACCAAAAATGTTTTATAGAGAAAATTCCGCAATGACTCAATTCAGGATGATTCCATAACCCTATCTTAAACATGCTATATCTCCGAAAGTATAAGGCCTCAGGAGTTGAAATTTTATGCCAACGTACCTTGATCCGTTTAATAAATATCCTCCAAGGGGTTCCTTCGGAAACATTGTATAAAAAAAATTATAGCAAAAATTCCACTGTGTCTCAGATGTAGCAGCAAAACCCCAAGACCTTGAGCTCTGATACCATATGTTAAGAACAAAATATCAATATAGCATAGAAAAAACTCAGAATAAGTACTCAACACCTTGAAAAAGAGATAATTTCAGATAATAAGCCTCTTCGAGGGGGCAACCTCCTTATACACCACATAAATGTCTAAGTACAAGATGAATACAAATGAAGATGTCTCCTTGGTATATATAGGAGACTAGGAGGTAAAATTACAACCAATGGACCCAAGCCGACATAAATAAAATAACATTACTAATGTAATATTCCCCAATTAAGGGGTAATGTGACACTATTTAGGGCTTAACAAATCCTGGACTTGAGCATTGCTTATGTGTCTTGGAGGTCCTAACCTTGCAAGGTAGGTGGGGCGGGGTAGACATGTTTTCTATCCTTATGTGGTATGGTTGATCTATTATTAATAGTAATGTTGTATCTGATCCTTGTTGTGTGTTTATGTAGATGAGATTAAAATGTGGAAATGTTGATGTATGTTATTGTCGCAAATCACTTGTTCTAACTGTTGTTTAAAAAAAACATTCCACCACTACTATACCCACTTACATTTGTGTTTCAGTATAAGGGGATGTTACATATGTTAAGCCATAATTTTTGTATAAACGTTTTGGAAATACCTTTTATCCCCTATTGATATGGAACCCGATAGGGTTTTCTCTTGCACACATATTCATAAGGAGTTCTTGTCATGACAGTATATGTTCCCAAGAATAAGTGATATGCAGGGAAAATGAAATGATTGTATGACATGCAGAAGAAAACAAATGACTATATGATATGCGAGATTTTTGAAAACTAAATTATTGTTAGTTACCAATAAATTAGAATTTTGAAATTAGAATTGATTGATCTTTTATAAATCTAATTGATATCCATAATTTAGATTTTGATACGATCATCGCATTTGGTAATAATTTCTAGAAATTAAATTCTATATAATCATTGTTATGTAAGTTATGAATTCATTTTTGAAATAGTGAGCTCGCGACCCAATTTATTTATGACCTGGACTCCATAAATTGTTAGCTATTCTTAATACATTTTAATTCTGAACTTCAGTAACACATTGGATTGCTGCCAATGGGGTTTGCACACCCGAAATATAAAAATTTACTTAATTGTTTCCAAATTAGATCTATAGCTTCAAAATGATCTTTATTATAATCATTGTGTAATTAATAGTAATCCTCAAATCCAATTTTTGTATTGTCATAGATATCTTGAAGTTTCGGAATTTAATGAAATTCGTTGGATCCTCTTTAAAATGTAGATTCGATTTAGGAATTGTGTTGGATTTTTATAAAGTTAAATTACAACTCAGAAATTAAAATCTTGATCGGCCACTATAAGGCTAGTTGTGATTTCAGAATTTAGAGCTTTATGGAGTCATGTTAAAAATTTGCAAGACCAGAATTGGTTTCGTTGTCTTAGGCATTTCGTTTGTATCCTTTTGAAGAATTGAATATAATTTAATTTCACTCTTAATTAGATGCATCTTTGGTATCAAGTTTGAATGGACGTCGCCAGGTTTAATGCAGCTGCAAATATTATAATTTTTTGTTCACTGTAAAACTTTCGAGCTTCGAATTGAATATCGTTTGAATGCTACTTGTTAATTAAAAGATATGGATTTTAAGTTTGTAGTGACATCGTGGTTTATTTTCTTTGAGAAATGTAATTTCATTGATTTTTGTATGTCGAAATGGTGTTATGTAACTAAACCTTCTGGGTACTTGCAAAAACAAAATTCATTTCCTGAAGCGCTTTATGATGCATGAGCATCCCTTCCACCTTAGCAAAGCACCACCATTCCAACACATCAAAGCGCATTCAAGGAAGGGAGAGGGGTAGCCCTCCCATTTTTAAATTTTAAATGTAATTTAAATGCAATTAAATGTTGCAAGTCTTGGTAGAGCCAAGTTATTTCCTTTGTATAGGTTGTAGTTAGAATTGCCTTTAATAGGCTTGAGTTGGACAGATATTGAGAAGTTCCTCAAATCTGAGAATGTACATGATCATTTAATGTAATTAGCCTCTGTAGATAGGTGTTTTGATGGTGATTAGACATCATTAGAGTAGTTGGAGGGAAAGACTCGATGAGCCCCTCTTGTATAAAGCATTGTAACATATGCCCACTAGAGGTTGCTGAAGTTCTGATTGTAAATCATTATAATCCAAGGAGAGAGAGATGAGACTCTGTTGTAGTATGAGACGACACACATTGTAATTGACTTTCATATTAATACAAAAGAAAAGCAGTTTTTCCTGCATGAGATTTGATGTATGTTTTTATGTGTTTAATGAATGTCATCTGTGTGTTTATGTGCACATATTACCTGTGTGTTTATGTGCATATACTGTAGATTCTTGTGATAGGTTTCATCTATAGGAGGAAGATAGAATTCCCTATCTTTGTGAGTTTGTTGGATGATTTCTTGGTTCTTTAGGCTAAATGCAAGGAATGCATGACAGAGTATCAAAAACATTGTGAGCCAGCACAAGGAGTGCACATCTAAAATTCAAGTCAAATTCAGAAGAGAATGTGCTAGGATGGCACACCAAAATAGTTCACATACTCAGAGTAGATCCTTAAGGTTACTAAATACCTTGGAGGAGAAATTGTGCATAAAAATCACACAAGGCATAATCGATGAAGATTGTGTAGAGCTATGTTAGGTGGGAATTAAGCGAGTGCAAGGAGTGCACACGAGAAATTTGTTTCAAGTTCAAAGAAAGAGAGAAGTATTAGAGGGACTCACCCACAAAGTTACTGAACACTCTAGTAGACAGGTAGGAGAGATAGTTTAAAGTTACTGAACACTCTTAAGGAAGGGCTCAACATAGAATTCTTTGAGCAAGTGTAAAGAGTGCACAGAGCCAACATCTTTCTGAAGTGTTGAAGGAATTGAGGAACACTAGAGTTTTTGAACACTCTCGAGGAGAAGATACACAAGGGTGCATTGAGAATAAGGTGTGAGGAAGGCACAATACTTCCTTTGAAGAAGAAAACAAGGGTCGAGACCCTTAAATATTTGGGCCAATTCAAAATCTTAGGGGGGCAGAGTGCCTTTGCACACAAAATCTCAGCAGAGAGGAGCAGAAGGCTGAGACCCTTCAAGGTTGGACCCATAGACAAGCTCAAGAGAGTCAGTGCAAGGAGTGCATAGGAGTGAGCTGATTCAATATCAAAAGATCAGGAGGAAAAGCAAGTCAAGAACCAAGTATTTAGGCTCACAATAGGAGAATCAAAGGCCACAGCCTTTGACAATTGCAAATTCTTCCAAATTCGAGAGAATGTAGAATTTCAAGAGGGAGGAGTTTCGACAACCGTAAGATCACTTGTGGGGAGAGATCTGGACCGTTAGATCTACATCCAGATATAAAGAAGTGCACAAAGGAGTAGAATAGATCCCATCCATTAGATCTAGGTGCGTGGATCGATAGTCATCCGATCCAAGTGAGTAGCACGAGCTTTAACCCCTTTTAAAGAGCACAGGAGAGTAGGATAGTCGAAGTCCCAAAGTCTCGAAGTAGATCGAGACTGTCCAACGTTCATAGGGACATGTGGTAGTAGATGGTGAATTTCGGAGGGGAGACACTCAAGAGGATTTGAGATGTTGTGCTTTGAAAATCCTCGAAGCCCGAAGTCTGAAATAGATCCTGGTCATTGATTTCCAAGGGACGTGTGGTAGAAGATCCAGAGGAATAACACTCCGAAAGGACAAAGGTAAGTTTGGGCGGAGAATTCCTGAAGAGCCGGGAGCTGAAGCAATCATGGTCGCCCATTGGAATAGGACACGTAGCATTCGATCAGTGCTTCGCTAGTTCACTATTCGAGAGGAACATAGGTAGGAGAAGTGAATACTCCCAAAGGTCGAAGACTGAAATAGATCTAGACCGTTGGATCCAGAAGAACATGCAACAGAGATCTGTGTGTTTCGACAAAAAGGTACTTCGGAGGAAAGTGAGGGCAGAGTGTGCAGAACTCCCAAAGCCCGAAGTAGCGAAGTCCATCGTGACCATCAATTTGGGAAGGAAATGCATCACCAGATCATGGAATTTAGAGGAAAAGTAAGGAGGAAGTAGAGCGTTGACCAGAAGTAGTCCGAATCTCTAGAGGTAAGAGCCTAGGCTAGCCTTTAGTTGCTTGGACATGTGGCATCCGATCCATCACTTCAGTGATAGGACGCTTTGGGAGAAATAGGAGAGTGGAGTCCCAAATGTCAAAATTCTCGAAGGCCGAAATAAAAAAGAGTCGTTGATGAGTAGAGGGACACGTGAAGCACAAATATCCACGCTGGAGAACTGACACTCCAGGAGAACAAGCGCAGAGGAGCATTGAACATCAGTTGTTCAAAATAGAGTGAAGGAAAATCTTGACCGTAGATTGAGACAAGCACGTGGCACTTGATCCATAGCTTCGTGTAGAAGTACTTCAGAGGAAAAAGGTGTTGAAACATTTGAAATTCATGAACACCAAATTCTCGAAGTAGATAAGAGTCGTTGGATGTCAAGAGAACGCGGACCGTAGATCTCATCCAAGTGATTTCGCTAATTCTGAGTTCAAGGAAAAGTGGTCAAGTGCATTCAAAAGCATCGAAGCCTGAATTGTCAAAGAATTAGGAGTCGTTGATCCAGGAGGATGCGTGGCACTTGATCTGTAGCTCTAGGTACGAAATACTCCAGAGGAAAAAGGTGTTTGGAGCGCTCAAAATTCCCGAAGGCTAGAGTCCTGAAGCGGATCACAGTCATTGGCTGTTGAAGGAACGTGAGCCGTAAATCCTGCCTGGGCAAGTTCGCTAGTTCAAGGTTCGGGTAAAAAGTCGTCAGTTGTAGTTGAAACAGACGAAGCCCAAATTTCTGAAGCACCTTAGGTTTTAGCCCTGGGTCACAGCCTAAGGTCATATGGAGGAAAGGGGCCTAGCATAAGGAGCTAGCGCGCTCTAGTTGAAAATTTCCAAGAGCGTCAGGGAAAGGGCCTGCGAGTTACATAGAACCTGTGCCTTAGGAGATAAGGAGCATGTGTTAAATCAATTTGTGGGTCTAGCAGAGACCTGAAGAGTCAATATGACTCTTTTTTTTGAACGATCCTAGACTAGGAGGTCACGCAACCTTGAGGAGAGAAGGGGGGTCTTCATCAAGTGGTATCAGAGATTGATTTTTCTTGCAAACAGTAGGTAAAGGAAAGAGGAGATAGTCTCACAACATCAAGTGGTATCATAGCTTGATTTTACTTGTATACAACAGGAAAAGGAAAGAGGAGATAGTCTAATAACATCAAGTAGTATCATAATATTAACTTCATTTGAAGACATCAGGTGAAGGAAGAGACATAGTACTGATTCTATGTGTGTGATTGTTTGCAAGTGTGCAAAAATCAGTAGGAAACGAGGTGGTCTGTAGGAAAATCTAGAAGAGATCTCAGTTGTAGGGTAACTAGTAGACTTGCCAGGAGGGCAGGAAGAGAAGGAAAATGGATATTGAAGGCCACAGGAGTGGTTAAGGAAAGGACCATCAACAAAAAAGCAAGGCGGAGATGGACAAAGATCTTGAAGAGATCAGAGCAGAAATCGACAGACTAGCATTGAAGATGTAGCAAGAGGCATAGGTGCACTGGAGGTATGAGTGGCCCATGAAGCAGAGAGAAAAATTTCCTTTCCAGAAGTTTTTCCGAGGTGGTAGAAAGAGGTGTTGAGGAGGTGACTGAGGGAGGTTGAAACCCTTAGTGACACAGAGAAAGTGGTTTACATTTGTGAACCTGAGAGTGGAGAGAGCCTCAATGACGAGGAGGAGAAGAGATCAACAGTTGATCTCATATACTGCCAGGAGGGTAGAGGAGAAATCCAAATTTTCCATGTGGGCAAGGGAGAATAGATGAAACCAATGAAGAGTTCATATCATAAAGGAGAGTTTATGGAGGAAGATCAGAGGAGCATTCTGATCATTGGAGGAATTTATATATTCCTTCCAACTAGCCAAGCAAAGGCTAGCATATGTGTTGCATAGGCAGCATAAGGACAACCAATAGATACTGCCATCATGGAGGAGAAGCATCAAATATTGAAGTCTTCCCCAAAAGAAGAAGAGGGGAATACATTTAGGATGCTCACTCCATGGGAGAAGGACATGGAGATGATGGACGATTGGTTAAAACATCCAGAACCAAAGAAGGACTGTCAAGATGCATTCATGCAAGAAGATGCAGAATTCCAGTCTGAGGAGAAGTTGGAGGAAGATGAAGTTGAACCAACACAAGAGGATATGACATGAGTTAGTCTGTCAGAGGAGATAGTTGAGAAACAACTTAGTGAGGAGACTACAAAATTGGAGTTTGCAGCAGAGTGGCAAGCTAGTTCCATAGGAGAAGAAGGTAGCATGGGAGATCAAGTTGATTTACCCTTTGATACGCATGAGGAGATGTAGAACAAAAGACTGCATGAAAGGAGCCAACCAACAGAGAAACTGGAGGAGGTAGTAGAGGAGATAAGGAGGTTGATGTTGAGATCAACACAAGAGATCAACAAGGAGAATATGAACAAAAGAAATCCTCCAATAGCAGCAGGGAAACAACAACAACAACAACAACATATCATAGGAGTAGGTGGACAGCTCCAAGGGAGATTTTGGGATCCATGGGGATTTCAACAGTGGAGCAGAGGGAGCCATGAGAAGGAGCTCATGATTTTCCCAACAGTGGAGTATGATGCAAGAGTATCCCTTCCACCTCAACAAAGCACCATCATTCTAGCACATCACAGTGCATTCAAGGAAGGGAGAGGCGTAGCCCTCCCATTTTTAAATTTTAAATGTAATTTAAATGAAATTAAATGTTGTAAGGCTTGATAGAGCCGAGTTATTGCCTTTGTACATGATGTAGTTAGAATTTCCTTTAATAGGCCTAAGTTGGACAGACTTGAGCAGTTCCTCAAAATTGAGAATGTACATGATCATTCAATGTAATTAGCCTCAGTAGATAGGCGTTTTGATGGTGATTAGACACCACTAGAGTAGTTGGAGGGAAAGGATCAATGAGCCCCTATTGTATAAAGCATTGTAACATATGCCCAATAGAGGTTGCTCAAGTTTTGATTGTAAATAATTGTAAGCCAAGGAGAGAGAGTTGCGACTATGTTGCAGTCCAAGCCTACACGTATTGTAATTGACTTTCATATCAATAAAAAAGAAGAGCAGTTTTTCATGCATGAGATTTGGTGTATGTTTTTATGTGTTTAATGAATGTCATATGTGTGTTTATGTGAATATACTTTCTGTGTGTTTATGTGCATATACGTTCTATGTGTTTATGTGCATATAATGTATATGCTTGTGATAGGTTTCATCTGTAGGAGGACGATATAATTATCTATCTTTGTGAGTTTGTTGGATTATTTCTCGGTTTTTTAGGCTAAATGCAAGGAGTGCATGACAGAGTATCAAAAACGCTTTGAGCCAGTGCAAGGAGTGCACATCTAAAATTCAAGTCAAATTCAGAAGAGAACGTGCCATGAGGACACACCGGAATAGTTCACATACTCAGAGTGGAGCCTCAAGATTACTGGATAGCTTGGAGGAGAAACTGTGTAGAGAAAGCACAAAGGAAAAATTGTTGAAGATTTTGTAGAACTCTTCCAGGTGGGCATTGAGCGAGTGCAAGGAGTGCACAGGAGAACTCTATTTCAAGTTTAGAGAAACAGAGAAGTGTCAGAGGGAGACACCCATAGAGTTACTAAACAGTCTGGTAGACATGTAGTAGAGATAGTTCAGAGTTTCTGAACACTTTGAAGGAAGGGCTCAACAAGGAGTGCTTTGAGAGAGTGCAAAGAGTGCATAGAGCCAACACCTTTCTAAAGTGTTCAAGAAATTGAGGAACACCATAGCTGCTGAACACTCTAGAGGAGAAGCTCTACAAGGGTGCATTGAGAAGAAGGTGTCAGAAATGCACAAGACTTCCTTTGAAGGAGAAAACAAGGGTCGAGACCCTTAAATATTTGACCCAATTGAAAAGATCAGGGGGGGATAGTTCATTTTCACACAAAATCTTAGCAGAGAGGAGTAGAAGGCCGAGACCCTTCAGGGTCCGAGCCACATATAGGCTCAGATGATTCATCCCAAGGAGTGCATAGGAGTGAGTTGATTCAAGATCAAAATCTCAGGAGGAAAAGCAAGTCGAGACCCAAGTATTCGGGCTCACAACAGGAGAATCAAAGGCCACAACCTTTGACAATTGAAAATTATTCCAAATTCGGGAGAACATAGAAGCGTGGGAGGGAGGAGATGTGACAACTATTAGATCATATGTGGGGAGAGATCTAAACCATTAGATCTACATCCATAAAGAAATAAGCATGCAAAGGAGGAGAAAAAATCCCATCTGTCGAATCTAGGAGTGTGGATCGACATCCATCCAATCCAAGTGAGTAGCACGAGATTTAACTCCTTTTAAAGTGCACATGAGAGAGGGATAGCCAAAATCCCGAAGTCCTAAAGTAGATTGAGACCGTCCAAATTTTATAGGGACACGTGGAGGCAAATGGTGAACTTTGGAGGGGAGCCACTCCGGAGGATTTGCAGTGTTGTGCTCCGAAAATCCTCAAAGCGCGAAGTCGGAAATAGATCTTGGATGTTGATCGCGAGAGGATGCGTGGCAGTAGATCCGGAGGTCCGGAGGAATAGCACTCCAGAAGGAAAAAGGTATGTCTGGGCAGAGAATTCCCAAAGAGCCAAGAGCCGAAGCAATCCTAGCCATCCATTGGAACATGACACATGGTGTTCGATCTGTGCTTTGTTGGTTTGTTATTCAGGAGGAACATAGGTAGGAGGAGAAAAAAATCCCAAAAGCTGAAGACTGAAGTAAATATGGAGCATCGGATCCAGAAGAACATGTGGTGGAGATCCGTGTGTTTCTCCATAAAGGTACTTCAAAGGAAAGTGAGGGTAGAGTGTGCAGAACTCCTGAAGCCCGAAGTAGCGAAGTCCATTGTGACCATCGATCCAGGAAGGACATACATCACCAAATCGTGGACTTCGGAGGAAAATAAAGGAGGAAGTGAAGCGTTGACTAGAATTTTTACGAAGCTCCAGAGGTAAGACACTAGCCTAGCCATCCATTTCTTGGACACGTGGCATCAGATCCATCACTTTGGTGATAGGATGCTTCGGGAGAAATAGGAGAGTGGAGTCCCGAAGGTCAAAAGTCCTGAAGGCCAAAATCAACAATAGTCGTTGATGGCTAGAGGGATACATGGAGCACGGAGATCCACAACGGAGAACTGACACTCTGGGAGAACAAATGCGGAGGAGCATTGACCATCGGTCATCCAAAGTACACTGAAGGACAATCTTGACCATAGATCAAGATGAGCACGTGGCACTCGATTCGTAGGTTTGTGTAGAAGTACTTTGGGGAAAAAAGGTGTTGAAATGTTTGAAATTCCCAAACGTCAAAGTCTTGAAGTAAATCATAGTCGTTGGCTCTTAAGAGAGCACAAAACATATATCTGGTCCAAGTGATTTCACTGATTCAGAGTTCGGGGAAAAAGTGGTCAGGTGTGTTCAAAAGCATCGAAGCTTGAATTTCCAAAGAATCAGGAGTCGTTGATCCAGGAGGACACGTGGCACTTGATCTGTAGCTCCGGGTATGGAATACTCTGGAGGAAAAAGGTATTCGAAGCGCTTGAAACTCCCAAAGGTCGAAATCCCAAAGTGGATCACAACCGTTGGTTGTTGGAGGAACATGAGCTGTAGATCCCGTCCGGGTAAGTTCACTAGTTTGAGGTTAGAGTAAAAAAGCTTCATCTGTAGTTGAAACGACCGAAGCCCGAATTTCCAAAGATTCTTAGGGTTTAGCCCCAGGTCACAACCTGTGGTCATATGAAGGAAAGAGGCCTAGTGGAAGGAGATAACACCCGCTAGTTTAAAACTTCCAAGAGTGCCTCGAAAAGGGAGCATGGGTTACATAGGACCTGTGCCTTAGGAGATAAGGGGGCTTTGTTAAATCAATTTGTGGGTCTAGAAGATACCTGAAGAGTCAATGCAACTCCCTATTTTAAACGATCATAGACTGGGAGGTCGCACAACCCCGATGAGAGAAGAGAGCCCTGCATCACTTTATGTTATGACAATTGCTTGTTTAGTTTGTTGGATGGATTGAATTTGTTGGTTCGATGCAAAGTCTTATTACAAATTTTGTGTATAAATTCGTGACAGTTGTTGCATAGTAGTTTGCAACTATGGAACCCAAATTGTATTAGTCACTATTGAGTCTCTTACAATACAAGAACTTGGAAAATCCTTGAGACACCAAATGTCTTTGCGTTTTGGAGTTTAGTTTTGATTAGTTATTGTAGATTGAATCGCCGAAGTCAGAAACTAGAAATCTTTAAGATCGTTGTTGAATCCTTGCAAATTCAAATTTAAGGATTTCTTGTCCTCTGTAATCATTGCAAATTATGTGCAATCCAGACCTCCGAGTTTTATTGATAGTTGTCACCGAAGTGAAGCATGGGATTCCCCAACTATATAAAGCTTCACGTGTTGGAGTAATCTAGTTCTTTAATTATGTAAGTGTGGTCTTACACCTCCATAGGGCGTTTGAAATTCCTTTGGTACGATTCAACTATATATATGAACGAGTGGTAGACAACTAGACTTGTGAAAGAAGTAAATAATTGCGCTGAGTTTATATTAATGAGTGGTAGACAACCAGATAATGTGCGAGTAAATAATTTCCCCGAGGTTATAATAACAAGTGGTAGACAACGTAGCGTTATCATAATTTTTAATAGAGAATTATTACATAATGTATTCAACCAGTATTTCGTGAAGAGGATTCAATTTTGTTCGGAGGCATGATAGACAAGTAAACTGGAATAGAATTAAAAGCTTGTAATATTGGCGTTTAGTGTATTGGAATCACTTTATTATTAAGGTATCAAAGTTGTTGATTATCTTATTGAATAATACTTTCACTATGCCATAGGAATGGTAAGCGTGTGATGGAAGTTTGTAAAAGATACTTAAAACCCATAATTATGGAACCTCCTTGTTATACGATTACTACTAAGATAACCTTTGTGTGGGCACGACCTTGAACTTAGTTTATAAAACTTTTAGGATTTGAGTGGTAGGAAAATAAACATGTTCTAAGGTGAGTTACATTGGAATAATAAATGATCCTTTATTAAAAGGAGTGTAAAATTTTTGTTGTGTATTTTGGTTGATTAAATAGCTGAGGGTCTTAGACCTTCCTACTAGGGTTTCTAGTAATGGAAATTATAATAATATAAGCTTTGTTATATTAATATTTTAATGAGTAAGGGATAGTATTAATAATTTTCATTAATGAGTTTATTGATGTAACTATTATTGTTTAGTTTATAGACATTTTGTGACAATTTAGGAAGTTATTAATCTAAGATCCAAACGATTATATAGGTAAATGGTTATTTTAAATATTTGAAATCATCACCTATACCTCTTAATAATTTAAGTTTGAATTGTGTCAGCCTTAATTAAGTAGATGTGATGATTTTTTCTTGAAATTTTGTTAAGTCACTGGTAATTGTTTTAACCTCATAATGGTATTTAAGTAGTTCATAATATATATTGAAATGTTAGATTCTTTGAACAAATGAATTTAAGTTTTTAATATTGAAATTTTAAGTATTGAATTTTAGATTAGGACATGTTATGGGAGTAGATATCTCCATGTTCCTCAGAAAATTCGTCAATCTTGAGACCTTAAATAGTCAATATTAATTGGATGAATTATGAACTTGAGCCTTGCTTATGTATCTTTGAGGTCCTAACCTTGCAGGGTTGGTAGGGCGGGGTAGACATTTTTGCTATCCTTATGTGGTATGGTTGATCTATTATTAATAGTAATGTTGTATCTTATCCTTGTTGTGTGTTAATGTAGATGACATTAAAATGTGGAAATGTTGATGTATGTTATTGTCACAAAACACTTGTTATAACTGTTGTTTAAAAAAAAAAAATCCACCACTACTACACCCACTTACATTTGTGTTTTAGTATAAAGGGACATTACATATGGTAAGTTAGGGGGGTGGGGCAATATTAGAGTAAATTTAATAACATTTACTCTAATATTACTTCACCCTCCACTTTCATATATATATATATATATATAAGGGCGGGGGACGAGGCAATATTAGAGTAAATATTATTATAAACGTTGTGAAAATACCTTGTATTTTTGGAAACTAAATTATTGTTCGTTACCAATAAATTAGAATTTTGAAATTAGAATTGATTAATCTTTTAGAAATCTAATTGATATCCATAATTTAGACTTTGATATGATCATTGCATTTGGTAATAATTTCTGGAAATTAAATTCTATATAATAATTGTTATGTAAGTTACGAATTCTTTTTTGAAATAGTGAGCTCACGACCCAATTCATTTATGACCTAGACTCCAGAAATTGTTAGCTATTGTGAATACATTTTAATTCTAAACTTCAATAACATATTGGATTGCTGCCAATTGGGTTTGCACACCCGGAATATAAAAATTTACTTAATCGTTGCCAAATTAGATCTACATCTTTGGAATGATCTTTACTATAATCATTATGTAATTAATAGTAATCCTGGAATCAAATTCTTGTATTGTGGCAAACATCTTGAAGCTTCGAAATTTAATGAATTTCGTTGGATCCTCTTTAAAATGTAGATTCGATTTCGGAATCGTGTTGGATTGTTATAAAGTTAAACTACAACCTAGAAATTAAAATCTTGATGGGCCACTGTAAGGCTAGTTGCGATTCTAGAATTTAGAGCTCTATAGAGTCATGTTAAAAATTTGCAAGACCAAGATTGGTTTCATTGTGTTAGGCATTTCGTTGGTTATTATTTTGGAGAATTGAATTTAATTTAATTTCAATGCTTAATTAGATGCAGCTCTGGGATCAAGTTTGAATGGACGTCGTTAGGTTTAATCCATCTTTGAATCTTAGAATTGTGCAATCCTTCGTAATCATTGCAAATTATGTGCAATCCAGACCTCCAAGTTTTATTGATATTTGTCACCGAAGTGAAGCATGGGATTCCTAAACTATATCAAGCTTCGCATGTTGGAGTAATCTCATTCTTAAATTATGTAAGTCTGGTCTTACACGTCCACAGGGCACTTGAAATTCCTTTGATACGATTCAACTATATATGAACGAGTGGTAGACAACTAGAATTGTGCAAGAAATTAATAATTGCGTTGATTTTATATTAACGAGTGGTAGACAACCAGATAATGCGCAAGAAGTAAATAATTTTTCTAAGTTTATAATAACAAGTGGTAGACAACATAGCGTTATCATAAATGTTAATAGATAATTATTATTACATACTGTATTCAACAAGTATTTCATCAAGAGGATTCAATTTTGTTTATAGGCATGATATGTTGATACTTAGAACATATCACCAAAAGACTTCATCCTCCCTTGAAATTTGGCCTTCTTTACTTCAGATTTCCTCTGAAATTCGAATTATATCTCCTTGTTCATTAACACACTTGTGTGTGTTGAAAAATGAATGTTTAATGAGATGTATTTATACCTTTTATGCCACTTCCTTTTAACATTAGGGCCGACCTGACACTTTCTTATTAGGGTCGACCTGACACTTTCACTTTGTCATCTTCAAAAATTCATTTCTCTTCGACCATGAGGATCCACGTGACGTGCCACCTACCACTGAAAACAACATGATGTATACTATCCATCCATGGGTGTTGTATCTGCATGTGCAATATCCTTCATGTGCAAATACCTTAATCAATATTGTGGTCCAAAACCAACGACTAGGGTTGACATCAATGACAACAACCAATGTTTCAACAATCTCCCCCTTTATCATTGATGGAAACACTCATGCTCCTCCTATCATCATGAATACCTTCATCAATATTGCGGTCCAAAACCAATGACTAGTGTTGACATCAATAAAAACAACCAATCTTCCAAAAATATCCCACTTTTCCATTAATGGCAACATTCATGCTCCCCCTGTCATCATGATCCTAATTTATCTCCCCCTTTGACATCAATGGAAAAGGGTGGGGTTTCTCCCCCTGAGTTCAATGGCATAATGTGACCTTCTTCTTTGGGGTTGATCCCCCTGAACATGTGGCACTCAATAATACTTCATCCTTATTTTTGGTCTTTGGAACTTTTTCTTTCTTTGAATCCTTTTGTGTGGCTTTTATCTTCTCTCTCTTCTTCATGTCTAGGATGTATATGTTGTTCGGTCTTCTTGTTGCAGTTGCAACCAATCTTCCTGAGTTATTTTCTCTGATTTTACATTTTCGGGAGTCAAACATAAGAGTATATCCTTGATCACATATTTTGTTGACACTGAGGAAATTATGCTTTAGATATTCAACCAATATGACTTTTCCTTCTTTTACATTTTCACTTCCAAGCTTTATAGTTCCTTTTCCAAGTATTTTGGTAGATGAGTCATCTCCAAATGCAACATTTCCACGATTTTTCTTCAATATGACAAATTTTCTTTAATCTCCAGTCATATGAGATAAGCACCCATTGTCTATGAACCATTCATATTCTTCTTTGCATTCTTTAGCGACCAATGTTATTCAACAGTTTTCATTGTGTGTAATTTATTTCATTTTTCATGTTGTAGTTGGTATAGGGACATTTGGCATACGATTATCTTCCTTCATCTCTCTGCAATCTCGTTCTTTGTGACCAAGATTATTGCACTTGTAACATACAATATTTTGATTCATTAATGATTCAAATGGATTATAATTTATGTTGACAGGTCTATGAACATTTCCATAGCTATTATTTTCACCATTCATGTAGCTTGTGTAATTATTCCTTTCATTGATTCTACAATTGATTGCCTTGTGTACAAAATTTCCACAAGTATAACAATGTCCAAGAAAGAAATTTTGATACCTGGGAGTAAGTGATCTTCTTTGTGTTGTAGTCCATATGGGTTCACGATTTATTCTTTTGTAGTTTCCTTCATAATGACTGCTTTCATACCTGATGGGAGACGATCTTCTTGATGTCTCATTCCTTCTTAATTCTAGTCTTCTATCTTGTTGTTCAACTTGCTCTGGAGTGTTGGTTTCATCATTTTCATTTTCCTTCTCTTGTTTTGTTGTCTTCAAACTGTCATTGTATCCTAGTCCTGTCTTTTCATTTGGATATATTTGACTTCTAAGGATCTCATATAATGTTTCAGTTCTTTTTTCGAACTTCTTCAACTTTTCTATTGTCAATAGTAGCTCCCATTTTATGTGATCCAATTCTTCTTTCAATTTCTCATAATCTTCTAATTGTTCCTTCAAGCTACCAATGGTATTTTCAAGCCTGTAATTCTCTTCTTCACAACTACTCAATTCACCTTTTAGTATTATGTTTTTGTTTCTAATCTTTTTATTTTCAGTTTCAACATGCTTCAAATTTTCAAGATTCCCATATTCTTGTTCACTCTCTACGTTGCCTTTGTATCCCCAAAAGGAATAAAGGTTGGTTTCTTCATCTAAATCTTCTTCAGAAATGATTTCTTCTTCTTTATAACTCTTGTGATCATCATCCTGGGTTTCTTGGGTTATAAAGATGACTTCTCCTTCATCATTATATTTTTCATCACTCTCATCTGAGGAGATGTCATCATCCTTGGAGTAGAAGCTCTTTTTATTGTTGAGACTTCTCTTTTTATAGTAGCAGTTTCAACAATATGTCCTATTCTACCAAAGTTAAATCATTTGAGAGGAGACTTACCTTTGTATCTTCCATTTCCCTTCTAGAACCTTCTTACGAAATTTGTTATTTATTCATCAAGGTCATTATCCTTGTCTTTTGTCTTCTTTATGGCTTTAAAGGATGCTTCATTGTTTAGCTGGTCACTTTCTATCCCTGTTCTCATTTCATATGCTATAAGAGATTGTAACATCCTGCTCTGGCGCACTTACCAAACCTATTCTTTGAGGACACTTGCTCGCAAGTGATCTGGATTTTTATGATGAAAAAACTTTTTCTTTCATTATGATGCGTTGAGTTATATGACAGGATGTTTTTACTACCTTGGTGTAGACAGGTGCTGCTGACTTAGTTTCTTTGAGTGTGCAGGGTTTCGGACCTTGAGGATGCAGAGGCATCGGTGGAACTCCCTTGGACTCCGGATTGAGTCAGGGAGTGGGATA